>UELU01105585.1:0-38783 GCA_900490025.1 Megastigmus dorsalis
ATTCAAAATACTGCAAAAAAATGCAATCGATATTCAAATATTACGGGAAAATTTTTTTCATGATTCTAAAATATTTTTAAAATTTCTAAATTTTTTATATAATAGTTGAAAATTTCTAAATTTTTTCACTTTTTTCGCGAAAAACACGCCATATTTTTTTTCAAGAGTGTTTTAGCAAAAAATAAGTCTCACCATTCGAAAGAACAGCTCAAAATACGTCGGATATGATCTTTTTCAAATTTTTTCAAACCTTTTTTTTAGTTGAAAAAAAGTCTTGAAAAAGATGTTGAAAATTCGGGGTCTTGGTTGGGTTAAACTCAAAAGTTTTAACCGTCTAAAGGTTTATTGGCCTTCAAAAAATCTAAAACTCAATTAAAATTTGACTGTCTGAACTTGCATATTTATCAAAAATTTGATTTCTAATCTGGAAAACTGCCACAATGGAATAATTTAAACGTTTGAAACATTTTGGCACAGTTTCACACAGTTATATTCGACAATTAATTTTTGAGTGACAAAAAATTTTTCTTATGTTCCAAATTGTTTCGGTACAATTAGATAAATTTATGCACAGTTTGGCACATTTCAAAATCAGACATATTACGACTCATTTTAATACATGTTGACTCGCTGAAACTAAGCAAAGTTTTCCTCTTATGTGCTCATTCTATACATTAACTATTGCATTATACCGCGGTACATAAATTATTTGTATTAATGTAGGTATATAGCGAGTTTAATAAAACGAAACAATTCAAGGTTGAGAAAAGTATATCACACCGTTCGATCTCTGAATGATTTCTTGTAGGGTCGGCCGTTTTTTGAAGCCCAATATTCTGAAATCAACGTATAGAGGCGAAGGTGGCGGTGGCGAGGATGGCGAAGGCATACCCTCGGTGTCGGAACGTCGGGCCGGGACCAGTGGCGTTACGGCCACACCGCCTCCCATGTGCTTAAGCGTTTTCGTAGCATAGACGAGGCGATGCTCCTGCAGATTTAGTTCCACTGGTGACTCAACTGCTGGGCCTTTCGACGACCGACACGATGAAGATTTCATTCTTGACATCCTTGTGCTTTCCTTTCATTTACTTTACCTGAAATAAGCATTGCAGACTGGTGATTAATTTTGTTTCTATATTATGTTATCATTGTTATCTACTCTATATTCTAATTATGTTTCCCTGGGAGGGATGAAACATTTACAAGCAAGTGCAGTGCAATAGTGCACAGAAATCTACAAAATCGTACAAATAAGTGTCAAAATATAGAAAAACCTTTTAATTTACAATTATTCGGAACGTTGCGGTACCTTTACCTATACTTTTATGCATTCTTCTGTTTTTCTACATAAGTACTTACTTAGATTTTATTTACATTTAAATATATACACTTATGCACATATATCAAAATCAAATTGTAAAATTTTATGATTATATCTCTTATATAATTCCCCAGTTTGAGGCAGTTACCATCAGCTGACTCGAACGGATCACATAATATTAATTATTCTAAAGTAACAAACAATTTTTAGGTAATATAAGCTGGTCGAAACCTATATTTTTTGTATATCTGCATTATTGCAAATAGCACCGTCACGGCACGTGTAAGTACATTTTCATACGCTGTATTTTTTTTCAATATTCGCACTTTTTTTAATTCTATACTGCAACGAATTTCATTTTGAAAAAAAAATTGAGTTTTGAGAAACTTTAATAGTATTCGTAACATATTATTCAAAAATATAATATACCTACACCATTTTCTTTTATTGAAAACAATTTCAACAATTTTTTTTTTATCAAAACTATTTCAATCCGTATATTGAACTTATTAGTATCACAACATGCGATATATTATTCTTTTTCCTGCCTTTAAACAATGTCAAATCGCTATTTTAAATTCAAGCCTCACATTCAATTAAAATAATAGCACAACAATTTTGTATCAAATATTAGTATTAAGGAAATTTTATTTTCCAGCAGTCTATAGCTATCGCGCTTGTGTCATATGAAAATATTTACTTACCGCAAAAATGATAAAAATATGACAAAATAATACTGGTTTCCAAACACCCACAACATAAAAGCCTTCGTAAGTTGTTAAAATGTAAACCGTCGAATTTCTTGTTCACTCACTCAGTCACTCGGCCACTGACTAACTTATAACATTTTTCTATACATATTCTAAACGCAAACAAAGAAAACTTCAGAGAACATTCGCAAACTTATTTGCGTTTGTGTGGGTAAATAAATATCACCGGCAAATTTAAATTGTAGTTTACAATTGATAAGACGTCGGATACCGTTAGTTAGATTTTTACTTATCGTTATCACTCAATTAAAAGTATCTCCTAAAGGAATTGACGAATTCATCCGATATTTTAAGAAAGGATAGCAATCACAAATACGTTGGATATCACGCGAAAATTTCGAAATGAAATGTTATAGTACAAAATGTTACCTAGAGTATAGCCCGAAATTGTGCCACCTTGTAAATAAAACTATAAATAACAAAAAGTCTAATACTTTACACTACAACATTAAATATATACTTAGTGTTTTGGAATTTCCTTCCCAAATACCAAAGCTTCAGAAGAATAAACGACGATTATCATAAGTTCAGAATTCTCAATTCGTTTAGAATTGTTTGCCTTTATACTTGTTAGGCATACCGTGAAAAATGCCTGCGAGTGTAATTTTTGGTTTAATCAAACTTTGCAAAAGTCAAATTGACATTCTGTCGACATCACTAAGTGTCCACTTTAGTTTTAATTACTCCAACATTAAATATCCAATATAAGTATAAAGTGAGAGTTAGATTTACAAAGTTACAAATTAAAATTAAAAACAGAAGTTTTCATTCAGAAACATCAAATTATGTTATGATAAAGAAAATTAGTTTTTTACTTTACATAATAAAATTACAAGATAAAGTAATTTTATACTTTACAACTACTATATATAAACCGTTAAGACTTATTATTTCGTTTCGTTTCCACACTGAACAAGTTCGATAATAATATAAGTACGATTAGAATCCAACAGGATTAAAGATCTGTAAATATATTTAATCAATGTAAATAGCGATGTATGAATCTGTTAGATTTTATTCTGCTACATCCCATTACTTGTCAAAATGCAATATACCTTTTATATTAGATTTACAATATTTTTTCCTAGTGACCGTTTGTGGACAACACACAGATATGAATATATAATATATATATATTAATAATGAAAATATAAGTATTATAAATATGATAGATAAAATGTCAAAAATATTGATGATAATAATAAACATTAATAAACATTAATATGAACGAAACCTATATTAGGTATGCATATTATTGTTACATGTTGAATGAGTAAAAAAAGTATAAGAGAACTTAAAATATTTTATTGTATATAACATACAATCCTAATTCAAAGTTTAAATAATTTAATTGTAACTTATATATAAATTGGGCACATATAGTGTTAAAATTGGGATGCCTATATCATCCTCATACCTGACTCATAGTAAAATTGCGGGAAAAGACATTTAATTTAATAAAAAATTCAACCCCTCACTTGAAGGGAATTATTTTAATAATTGATTGTTCCATTATGCTTAATACATAGAAGTAGAAACAGATGCGTAAGTATAGAAAGACACTAACTTTCAATATCAAATTTCCCTTGGGTCAATTTTTTTTAAAATTAAATGTTGCTTGATGTTCTATGATGACACAGATTCTTTTTATTTCAATCTTGTACATCCTCTTTTCCAGTATAGGTATAATAAATACAATTTATTACATACAAAAAAATCGCAGCTCTGCCTTTTTATTATTTAAATACTCCCTCTAAACTATGAATTAAGTAATATATTCAAGTTTTGTACAAATGGCATGCAGAAATATTTTAATAATATCTACAGCGAAAGCTTTGAATCCACGAAATCGGGGAACCCCCGTACAGTAACTGCTGTAAAAAATGCGCATATAATCTCGCGAGGCTTGAAGGTTGCGCATGTGCCTCCTTTTCTAGTTCAAAGTTCGCGCTCAGCGCGTTCTACTCCATCTGTTAGACAAATTCAAAAGTAAAATTGTCAATCGCCATTCACCAATCGCCATTTATATTACCATTTTAATTTTTAATCGAAGTCCTATATATATATATATGTACACATATATATTGTTTTTGTAGCGTATTGATGATATTTGTTGACATTGGAACGTCGAATTCGCAGCTGTTATCAATTATTTACAATTTGTGATCGTACTTACATGTTGCATTTAAAAATGGCCGATAAAACGATAGTTTTCCAGTTTAGTTTTACTGCGAAAAACTTAAAGCGACGAAATGCCTTAAGACTCCAAATTGGTTTGTATTGTTAATTATTCTGCGCAAATATTGTAAAAACCTTTAAAGTTAGTGAATAAATTTCAACATTGCCATTTTTTTGACTGCTTCATTTTCTTGCATATCAATAAATTATTTGCTTTTTGACCTCAAAATTGTAGAATTTTTGAAGGTTAAAATATTTTTCTTTATGACAATTCTTGGATACGACTTTTGAATTAATAAACATTAATTTTTTTTAATCAGAATATCTGTTTAGAATGTTTCTCTTTTTTGGAGAAACGATAATAACAAAAAAATAAAGTGCTATATTTACAAATTGTTATATTTGTTGCTAAATTTAACCGAATGCTAATGATAGTAAAATCTGCAATCATTAGTATATAGTTGTCAAGAATATCTTACAAATTCAATTAATTCTATCTAATTAAATTTGCTTCTAAACATAAGGTTAGCCTTATTTTTCAAAGTGACCCAAGGCTATGAATGTATCAATAAAAAGACATAAAACTCATCTCATACTGATGGCGAACTCTTAAGATTGACATTAATTATAGAATTATTTATTAATTATGAATTAATTCTTTTAAAAATACTCTTACATACCTATTATAATTACCAGTAACTATGTAAACTTGACATCACTTTAATTAAATTCTGTTAAATGTAAAATTATTCGTCTTTTTGTCTACTACATTTAATTTACAAATTTATCTTTCAATTCTCTTTCAATCTTTTATAATTTCTGTTCAGTTCAATTGATGAATATAAACTAATACAATGATAATGATAAAATTAATCTTGAACATAATTAAGAAATTGATTTTTGCAGCTAACTAGGAACAAGTACAAAATATATCTTACTGAAACCTGTATAAATTAATCATGTCTGGAATTAATGATCATCCTCGCAATACTGGTGCATTACCAAAAAGTAATAGACGCAGGGATAGAAATCGGGAAGTAAACACATCAACAGCTAATCAAAACAGTGAATGGAGGAATAAAACATATCGAGCTCCTGATCAACATCCAAATAATTTGGTAAAATAAAAGACAATCTTAATATAAATTATAACTTTCTTTATTAATAGTAACATCAACATACTCCAAGTATAAAGAAAAATTTTGCATTTTTTAATAGTTAATAGATTTAATTACAAAATTATAGAAATAATTTAATTTTACTTACAATCCTTAAAACACATGTTTATATCACTAAATATTAGAACAGTGAAAAATAAAACTGTAACATTTATGTTAATTTGCTTAATCAAAATGTAGTTGAGATCATCCTCCATGGTTTTAAGTAGGTTTGATTGATTTTTTAAGGACCAAAATAATTTAAAAAATTGCTAATATGCACATTGTCAACTAAGTTTTCAGCTAAGGTTCACTTTTTTCAATACACAAAAATTCACAGTTTAATAAAAACTTCACTGGTGTCCAATAGTATAAATATAAATATAAGCAGGGCAGCACTTGTTAATATTCTTCTTAATTTACTTAATGTACCAAAATTCTTTGTTCTTCAAAAAATTGAAAACACAAAATTACATTCACTATTTATCACTTTTATTCTAGCACAGTAATTTTATATTAATGAAAAGAATTGATTCATAAAGATTAAAAAATACAATCCACTCAAATTATTCAATCAGAAATATAAAATAGATCATAATTGTATAAATTCATAATTTTAGAGATTTAAAGAAATAAATGCATTCAAGTATAAATGTAGATTATAAATTTTCCTAGTATGATATAATACTAAAACTGATCCTAAACTTCTGTTTTTAATCAAAGCAAAATCCAATGGTCTACTGAGCCAGGAAACTTGTGGTGTCGCGTTAACGCGTTTTGGTCTCTAATCTATAATTAGCTACCCAAACGTGCACTTGTAGTTTCTATTAATATCGTCTGAAGCTTCTCGTAGGCCCGCTTTTTATCTTTAGAATTATTTAGTTCTGACGTTACACGCCTCGCAGTTTCAGCTCGACTGGCATACTGTGAGCGAGCGCCTGGCATTATCGGCTGCAACTACGACGACGACAAGCGCCAGGACAGCCAAGAACAGTAACACCAGATCAACGTACTCTACGGTGCCCACTGCTTCCTCAGCTTATGACTTGGGAGATCTTGGTAAGAAACAGCTTTCAGACCATGTGATTCTTCTTTTTAATTAAAGTGCTTGCCATTCATCTTAAAATCATAGTTTGTACTGTAATGAGAACATATTTTATTTAAGTTTTGCATTCATTTTATACTTAAAAGTTTTATACCTATCTTCAATAATTATTTTTTGATAATGATTACTGAATATTTCATGAACATTTCTAAGCTTACTAAACTATTACACTTTATTTTAAATCAATTATTCTTTCAGTAAAGTAAAAATATTATTTTAAGACTTTACTAAGAAAATTTGGCAAAATTTTTAAATGTAAAAAAGGGATTGTGTAAAGATTAAAAGATTAATAGTATTTAATTAAATGTAAATTTTGAAGTCGAATTGAATTGAATAATGAATTAATATATATTGATAAAATTGAATTAAACTTTTGTACATAATATTATTGTTGATGAAAAATGCATGTAGAAATTATATCGTTTGAAAACGTTATAAAATTTCATTTCTGTGGGCAGAATACATCTATTCGAACATTTCAGGACTGAACACCCATTGTAACAGCCCCTTGAGATTATACCCAAATATTTTCTTACGTGCAGATCTATCACATTTGTTAAAAATGACTCCACCTGTGCAACCACGGACTCAATCACCTCCAAACCTTCCAGCAAAACCTACAAATACAGATAAAATGGTAAAGGAAATAATGCTAAAAATAAAGTGTCGGTAATTAGTTGCTGACAGATTACATCATTTATATTCATAAAATTATTAAGAGAATTTGAAAATGCGTCAATAGTTATTATAGCTATAATTCCAAATTTACTAACTATTTACTTTTGACTGCAACTAATATATAGCAACAGTATTGCACAATTTAATCTTAAAGTTTACCGTAGTTGTAAGGTAAATTGTAAATAAATTTTTATATTTAATACATTTAGAAATTCTTTCTGTTTGCTATGTTTTATTAAGATGTTTTTTACTATCTTAAATTATTTTTGTTTTAGCCTGATCGGGCTCAAGTGGAAAGTCGATTGAATCAAATAAGAGAATACATGAAAATAACTACAACAATGATGGACTCATTAAGCCAATCTACTGATCCTGTAAGCTTATATTTGTTATTGAATTATTTATTTAAACAACTGGATTATAAACATTCCATATTTATAATATTCAAACCAATAGAAAAATTAATAAATATTTGATATTGAATATTAATTATTACAAATATTTATTACTAAATATGATATTTAAAAAATTTAAAATATTTGAAAAAAGTAAAGAGAAATATATCACAATTTATTTATTTCCAAACTTGATTTTTATCGTAATGTATAATATAGCGAGCTGAAGCCCAACATGAGAAGTTGGGTCGAATGGTGGAGGATCTTTATGACAGTGAAAAAAAATTAAGTAAACTTTTGGAAGAATGTCAAAAGTACTGGAGAACTAATGAGGTTACAGAAAAAGCTTTTTACTTTATTTATCTTAACATGTGTACAAACAAAATCAAAGCACAAAGTTTGTAATTTTCAAGTGTTTTTACTCACTACTAACCTTTTAATAAGCTAACACGTAGGTGCTTAATTTCAGTACCATAATGAGCAATTAAATATATTTAAATTATCTAAGTAGGTAGTTGAAAAACTTACTAATATACTGTATCGTATTTTATTAAAAATGTGAGCATAAATTGACATACTTTACTAACACTTGTTAACATTTACTAACAGTTATGTTTCATGAAATCTAACAAATATGTAATGTATATAGTAATGCTTTCTGTTTTTGTTTTAATAGACTAAAAAGCACTTAATATGAACATGTGACTGAGTGTATACATGAATAATTATATTTTCACATGCTTAACTAGATCAGGTAGACGCATCGTGACTGACGATTGAATCAGCCTTATCAAAATAAAAAAACAAATATAAAAAAATAAATGTGTTTATTCTTAGAGAATATATTGTGTAAATATTTGGAATTAAAGCTATATAAACTATCTATAATGAAAACTTCAAATGAATTTTTTAATGTACACATAGAACCATATGAATAGCTACTCAAAAGTGCACATTTAAGACTATCGCTTTCCACAGACTGCATATTTAGAAACAGAATCTATTTTACACTAGTAGAATTGATTATCGTTTTTTCAGTTTTACTATCATTTTTACAAGCACTCCATTGTTTACGCTTAAAATACAATCTCCTCGCTAATTCCTCGTATCACATGATCATCGATATTGTAGAATGGCGAGGTGGAGAACGGCGAGGACACAGAGGCCGAGCAGGAACTGCGGCGGAAGGTGGAGGAGTCGCAGCGCAAGTTGACCGAGCTTCAAGGACATCAAGCACACCTGGTGGGCATGCAACTGGCTGTTCGCGAACGCCTCAACGCTGCACGTAAAGCTCAACAAGCTCTTTTGAACGAGGAAGACAACGAACACAACCATCAGCAGCAGCAACAGCAACAAGAAGAAAATGACGAAGAAGATGAAGACAATGGACTACGGACTTGCGACTGGGTGAGTGAGTCTGGTGAGATCAACGGTGGTCAGCCTAGTCTGGTAAACGTTGAGCAGTTGGAGCGCGAGACTGAAGTGCTCAGGAGTAAGCTACAGCAACTCGAGAACAAAAAAAGACACATGGATCAGCTGGTTCAAGAGCTCCAAGCTGTCGAAATTAATGAATCGGCCAGTTGCGTGAGTAACCTTTTTTATTATGAGTCATGTCATTTTTTCTTCATTTTTGTTTCATTCAATTCGATTATTTATGAACTTTTATTAAAACTTTGATACAGTAAAACATATTACGATTGAGTATAAGCTAGAACACAGTTATAATATTATACAGTTGTGTATTTATATATGAACTTTTATTAAAAAGCCTGAATCATTATTTTTACAAAAATGTCAAACATAAAATATATTTTGTCTACGGACCAGATGATTTGATCTTATCCACTTTAGTATCAGTTTTCGTATAAAAATATGGAGAATGTAATAGACCAAATTCAAGCTATTTATTTTATCAAAATCAATTAAATTAGAGACAAGGATTAAAGAGCTTCCCCGACTTAATCCAATAATTTATTTATAATCACAACTCGATCCAAGTGAAATAAAGCTCAGCTTTAAATAATAATTGATTAGAACCCCTTTTTCAATAACATACATTTAAAGGATTAAAGTGAACAAAATGTAAATTGATGATTTCTTTGTTATTCACAGAGTGGGAAGACTCATCGTGAAAAAACCGACGAGTTGGAAGCAATGAAGGCCCAACTGGCGCACCTGAAGGCATTAATGGGGGAGGCGACAAGATCACGAGAATCAATAAACGGCCAAGTTGGTGGCGGATCTGAGCCTGAGCACGATTACGAGATAGTCAATAGAGAAGCGTTGCAACCGATACCCAACGACGACATTTACCGTAACGGGGATAATGGTAGTGTCAACTTCGATGTCAACTCTCACAACGACGCGGACGAGGCGGCCGCGAAATCTAAAAGACCTTCTGTTGAGCAGATTCAAGTGTGTTCAATTGATTAAAAAATTTTTTTACCTTTAAATTTTAAGTAGGTAGGAAAGTTGTGGAAAATTCTATTCATAATTTAAAAATGGTGATACTTGAACTAAATTTTGCGAGGTAAATAGTAAAAAATGTTAATTTGGGAAAATAATCATAATAATTATGATAATATTGCATCGGATTCAATAGTTGACAAAAAAATTTACTTTAAATCAATTGTAATTGGAAATTCGAAATAACTAGTATCGTTGTTTACGTAAGTTAACTTATATAATTTGTTCATTTCTCTGTGCTAAAACAGTTACATTTAAAACAAAAGTACTCTAATTCGTATCATCACCATATATATGATTTGACAGGCATCCGATAAAACTTCAAAAAGTATATCACGAGAACGTGTGAAAAAGAAATATTTGTATAATTTTAGGCTGTGACAATGGAGCTAAAAGAGCAGCAGCAGTTGTTGATAGCGGCACGTGCTGAACTTCAACGATTGAAGCAAGGAGGAATCGCGGGTCATTCCAACCCAACACCATCGGTGGTGAGCTTAACACCTCCGCCCTCAGTATTCATTGAAAAAAAACAGAGTAATAATTCGGCGAGCAGCAATGTTGCACGACAAGCGCGAAACAAACAGTGTCAACTTGAAGGTCTTATACGAAAGGTGCGTTTGAAATTTAAAAATGAAGATAGAACATAGAATTCGAACTATTTTCATCATTCAGTAGTACTTGATCAATAATGTACCATCCTGATACTTTGCTCCTTGGATGAAAGCTTTTATTTATTTAGGATCAAAGTCACGGATTAAGCGTGAATCAAAACGGAGGACTGGATTGGAGTAGTCGGCGAGGATCTAATTCTCAGCATAGTCACACAAGCACTCCAGGGAATCTTTGGCCTCTTTCTACTAATATAGGTTTGTTTAACACATTTTATTAATTAAATACTTCACAAAAGAGCCGTATTCACAGCTATCCATAATAAAGTTTCAAGAGAATATATTAATTGCGCCTTTAACGCTTTTTAATCATAATTATGGGATCATCCATGAAAAAAATATTGAAGATTATTTACAAAACAAATCAAAAGATAAAAATTTAATTTCAATTTTGACCATAAAAACCAAGTGCATACTTCACTTACAGCAAGTACATCTCACGAACAAAGTGTAGATGGAATATCGACAGCAGAAAATCTACTGGAAGTAGGATCTCAACTTCCAATCGAGAATGGATTTGGAGGTAACTTTTGGGGAATGCCAACCATGTTGACCAATCAGCCAACACAAGGTATTTAAATAAACGAGTGCAAACACGAAATATGAAAAGCTAATCAGGAGATTATTAACTGTAACTATTACATTATACCGTTTCTTTCATTTCAGGTGCAGCAGTAGGATCTGCTGAATATTATAGACAGTTGCTGCTCGGATCCCAGGCACAGCAATTACAAATAATGAGTACGACAATTCAACAGTGTTATCAGCTACTATGGTCTCAGCAACAAGAGATGCAGTCCATGAGAACTGCCATAACTCAACTTCAGGTCAGTACGAAATTTTTGCTAACACGCAATAAAACCGATTTACTATCACTAATAATTCCCAACTTAAATTTGATATTGTATAACAGTACTAATGTATTAAATTATGAAATAGAATTTTGTATGTTAATTAAAATTTTTAAAATATTTAAAAACAAAACTATCCCTCCACTAATTCATATATAATATTATAATTAGTCAAGTTTATTAAAGATAAACAATATAATTTAATAACATATTATGTAAAATGCGATTTTATGAACCAGTTGTGTAGGGTATTTTTGCAATAGTCAAATAACATTTTATTCTCACTATTACAATACAAAGATTTGCTATTGATCCGCCTTATTGTACCTAAAAAACATTTTTGCATATTAGGCACAACTGCGTCACTCGCAGTCGCGCACTTGTAACAATCTGGATCTTCACGAGGATCAGCACTCGAATCTCGGCAGAGCAACAGCATCAGCTGTGCATTTTGGTTCATTAGATGTAACATTACCTCCAAGTTCGTCTCTGCCAAATCTGGTTTCGTTACCAAGTTCATCTCCAGCGCCGGTTATTTCTACCTCTACTAATTGTCAGCAGCATCAACAGCAACAGCAGCAACAATTGAATAATCAAGTGCCACCTGGTAACAGAGCCAACAATTATTGGGACAACTTCAGAAGGTAATTGCTACTAGGCGAAGTACATCGATTAATTTATTTTTGATCTTATGAAGAATTATTTATGTCATTTTTTTAAGCTTCGAGAGTAAAGATTATTGGGTTGCAATCCGAATGAAAAATAGTCCTTGAAAAGTAATCTAAAATGATAATATATTATTGGCAATGTAATAAAAGACGCGATAAAAACTGGTAGCTATATACAATTTAATTAGTTTCCATTGTCAGTGATATTATTTTATTATTATTTAAAACAACTAGAGATCCAGTGAACTATACTCTTAAAGTTTTGAACATTAAAAAACAATTTGCATAACTGTTGCTTGAAGTTGATTGTTGGTTGAAGTCGCGTTATCAGAATGATTAAGCAAGGGTTTGTGTCTTATGTTTGTGTACAAGTGTCAGACTGTGGTTGCTTAATTGTATAAACTAAAAGAATTTATATTGTTGAAAAAAGGTTTTTGTAAGTGAATTGTAAAATCATAAGTACACATTTATAGATATTCTGAAAGTGATGAAGAGGCTTTTTTATTAGAATAAAAATTTAATTAAGTATGGCATAAATAACTCTATGGGTTTAACGTGTAGCATATAATTCCAAATAACTATGTTAAAAGCGTTTAGTAAGATAAAGTAGTCGAGTGAAGGAATTGTCTGCAAAATTTTTTCTTTTAGTTTGGTTCTTCCTTTCAGTGTAAATACATAAATTTTAATATTTTATGTATCCCATTGCGAAACAATAAATTATCGAACTGTTCATCTATTAAGTTTTTTTAACATTATTATTACCTTTTCTATGTGATAATCTACATGAAAAATAAAGTGAAGAACATTTAGGTGGTAGGTAAATAAATAGGTATGTAAGTTTGTCAAAAGAAAAATAAATTCGTTTGTTGTTAGTGTTTTTCCGCCGTGTTTTTCTTTAACAACTCAAAAATTATTAATCTGTTAAATAAGAATCAAATTTTTACGCATAACTTCTATCATTAATTAAATGAAAGCATAATATGTTTTATTTGAAAATCAGTTTTATTCTTTGCTTATCAACTAACGGTGTTTCATTAATTAGCGAAACTCACATATATTTTTATTAGTGACCGAAAGTATGTTTATATGATACTTGGTCAAATAAATCCTATAAGCTGATTGCTTATAGTAATTATGAATTAATAAAATAAGCGCCTTACAAATTCGAAAATTACAATTTTCTATTTATTTAAGAAAACTGTAATTTTTAATTTTTTAGTGCACTAGTGCGTTGTTTGTATGTAATTTATTAATTTTTTTTAAAGAAAATACGATATAGCATGTTTTATAATTCAGGATTATTAGTGTTTGTGATTTTTACTATAAAGTTTTGATAATATTACTATGTCTCCAAATTTTATAAATTTTAGTTACTCAAGACAGAATTTACTATCGGGTTCGTCAAAAACCGTGACTGACTGTGCAGCTGGTGCATCAGCTCATACTACCTCATCAACGAATACCGCAAGTGGAGTTATTATCAGTTCACACGTGTAAGTTTTAATATTTTTTCTACTATTTTCTAATTTTTTGAAAATGAATAAAATTGTTTTCATTATAACTTTAAAGATTAATCAATTCCTTCATTAAATCGTTTTATTCCAGTACTTGCAAAGAATTTCAAATAAACAAAAATGAGTAATATATTTTTTTCTTTCTTTGTATAGTAACAACAAGTGCAATAGACAGCAAGGTCTGGACAACCTACCAATGTCGTCATCGACCCTCACGTCTGATGCCCAGTATTCACTCAATCTTCAGCTGCAGCAGAACAGCAGTCAACAGCAACATCAGCAGCTCCAACAACAGCAACAAGACTCTGCTCATTCGTGGCTGCAAAATAACTGCATACCAAGTAGTGATGCGTTTACCCCTCAACAGCAACAAGTGATACCGCAACAGCAACAGGCCCAACAGCAACAAATGGAAAACACCATGGACGAGGCTGGTGCTACAATGGCATCCTATCATCCTCGGCCGAAACAAGGCGACGAAAAATCAAGTGCGAGGTTTGAATACAAAACTACTCTAATCTTTTTAAATACAGAAGAAGACTTTATTCTAACTCTAAAATATAAGAATACAAACGAAACGTGTATTGAAATAACAATTTACAATTTAAATTTAACTATATTGAGTTTTTTTTTTTATAATTACTTGAAAACTAATGTTGCACACATATTTAACGAAATGAAAATGCCCTTTATTTTATTTTAGAATAGCAAAAAAGATAACTGAACGCGAAGATTTAAAGGTTTTTCTGAAGCGCTGTTTACAAGCTTTGGAATCTACAAAGGTGTGTACAGTACTTTTCATGATTTAATAATTTTTTTTCATTTTATTAAATTTACGGGAATAAACACTTACATAAAAAAAATTTTTTTTACAATAATACAATCGAAATACGAAATAGTAAATTATAAATATATGTTATTTATTCATTTATAAGCTGATTTTAGTAGGCGCTTATACTATAACATATTTTAGTTTAAAGTGTTTAAAGAAAATTTTGAAAATGTTGATCAAACATAATTTTATATTTACTACAAAACAAATATTTTAATACCAATTATTTAAAAAATGTTAAATAATTTGGTTATTATTGTTACTTCTGGGTTCAGAGTTTAATTAAATTAATGAATTACAATTTATGAAAAAAGTTAACAAGTTAAGAGAATGTGCTACGGTCAGAAAGATTCATACCTTACCGCTTTTGCATTTAACGAAATGTTACAAAGATAGAAATTAATTTTTGGAAAAAACTCCCGTCACCATCTCGTTAATGATGTAATCATTACGGGGTTCTGGTTTCATGAAATTCCATCCACAATTCACAGATTTTTTTCCTCGAAAATTTCGGAAACAAAATCGCCATGAATTACGAACGAAACTTGAACCACGTAACGTTTACATCATTACCGAGATGGTGTCAGAGTTTTTTTTACAAAAATTAGTCTATCTATGTATATATATTTCGTTAAATGTAAAAACCGGTATTGTAGGAATCTTTTCGACCATAGCACCATCCCCTTCAAAAACGGACTGATGTTTTCGCTGTCAAAAAAGAGCGATTCGCATTTATCCAAATCGCTCATTACGTCTGCATCCATCTGCTTATTAATAGCAAGTCGACGCATGTAACAATATAATATATCATTGTACAAAAAAAATAAAAATAACGCATTGATTTCATATTTCAGCAAATCGAGAGTCTGACTCTGTCATCGAATGTAAGTAACAGTACAGATTCGAGCGATGATGAATCCGATGCCGGTGCCCCGAGAAGCTCATCCATTCAAGTAAATCAAATGCCGACGGATTTTGAATCTCATGCACCGGCGCAATTGATCTCTTCACCTCAACATTATTTTTCAGAACAAGGCTTCTCGGTACGCTGTGTTTAACTTAAAAAAAGAATATTATAAATTTGTTAAGATTTACTGCCTATTAAAAATTGTGTTTGATTTAATTGCAGGACGCTATTTCATTTGAGAACGAAATAATTTCATCATCATCAGCTTTCTCAAATGCACCGGCCAATAAGGACAATAAAGAAGACCTAGTTGAAACCGATCAGAAGAAACGCGAAACATCTAGAGTTAGCCGTGAGGTTTGCATTTTTTATTGATATACACGGAGAAAAGGATGTAGCAATATTTATGATGAATATACGAAAAATTCCTATGTTGCGTACCAAAGCTGTGATATACTCATTTTATGGAGATTTTTCTTATGTTTATAACAAAAATTACTATTCAACATAGCAATTTTTATAGAAATTTATAGCCAAAATTACTATGTCCATAGTAATATTTGTTATGAATATAAGAAAAATCTCTATAAAATGAGTATATCACAGCTTTAGTACGCAACATAGCAATTTTTCGTATTTTCATCTTAAATATTGATACATCATTTTTCTCCGTGTACTTACTCACATAACTGTTAAAAAAATAAAAATGTGGAGAGAGGCATAAACATGCATAATATCTGTAAACTAAGGCCTGTTACATTGTTTTCGCACACTTAAAATTATTTACTATTTGCAGGTCGTATTTAGCGACGAGGACAACGCAATTGTTATGGAGTCTCAAGCTGCTAGCTCAGACCACTCGTACCTCCCTGACACTCGTACAGACCTGAGTAGTGAGATCTCACTGGATGACGAAGAGTTAAATGCCGAGGATGACCGAGTTCGCAATGAGTACGTGATGCTTCGTCGTCCTGTTAATTCACGTTCGATTAGTGCGCGAAATCAGGATAAAGGTGCCAAACTGCGCTTGCAGAAATAGCTCGCTCGATCGTTCGGTAGAACCTTTAGTAAGAACCTCGTGTAAATGTGTCTCGAGTGTATCATTCGTACGAGTTTTATCATACAACCCATGTTTTAGATTTTATTTATATTAAGCATATTAATGAAAGCTAGACGATATTTCTAAAAGTTTCGAATCTCGGTTTTAAGGTCTTTTATTTATTAATTCGTCTAGTCTTCAAATGAGTGAATTAATGAATATCTACACCTCCTACATTTTCTAAACTTACAGTATCGATTTTCATCATTTGATAAATGATTAGCGACTTGAAAATGCAAAGATGAGAGATGCTCAATATGGCTTATAGATTCAGAATTATTAAAAATTAATAAAATTAGTAAGTTTAATAATTCAAAGCCAAAAATCAAAATGAACTCTGTACATATTTCAATTGTGAGCTCTCGAAAGTCATCTTTAAATAAATTTTGTTATCAATTGGAAAATTATTAAACTGAAATATTACTATATGTCAACTGAATGTAGAGAAAAAAATTTAAATGTAGATTAACAAATGTACAAATATTCTAAGTATTTCCGTTTATGCATTATTAGCTAAACAGAATTTTTCATTTCCTAATTATTGCGCTATTACAAAATTCTAATTTAACGAAAAAATATTCTTAGGGTAAGGATTTAAAAATCTAATGTTATATTTTTAATTCAATTTCTATTTAAGAACCAGATATTTTTAATACAATTATTTTTTAATTTAAATAACTTCGATATTTTATTTTATGTGTATTTTCATATATAAATACTATATATTCATAGATATCCATTCCATTATAACAAAAATTTTATTCCAAAGTTTAAATTGGATATTATTCGTGTTTTTATCTTTTTTAATAATGATTATAGCTCTAGAATGCTTTGACCCATACAAGATATATGAAATTATTGTTCTCGTGTAGAAATTATTTTTCACTAAAAATTAAGGGAATTGCGCTATAATTTTCTTCCATTTTTTAACATTTTTGTGATTTAATTTAGATTTATGAACTTAAAAATCAAAGGAAGAATTTACTTTGATTTGATTTATAAATTTATTTTTTTTAATTTTGAGATTATTGTATAAAAACTACAAAAGTTAATTAATTTGAATAAACACTGGGGTATTTTATTTAGACTGAATCAAAACTAGATCTCAAATTATATTTTAATATTTGCACGATCTACTTCGCCAAAAAATTATAAAAACCAGAAAAAATTATTTTAAGAATGTGCAAATTTAAAGCAACTTATATTTTGCAGTTGATGTTAAAATACTTGATTTCCAAAATATTATCCTAGTACTTTTGAAAATTCAAGAGGTATTCATTTTAAATAAGTCCTTGTGAATAAACTAAACAAATACTTATACAAAGAATTTTGTATTTAAGTATAGTGTTTTAAAAACCACAATTGTTTTTTCAATTTTTAAGATACAGAGCTTTTCTTTTGCATCATTGACAATTAATTACTTTTAAATTAATTCTTTAATTGTACAATTTCTTACTTTACTATTACTTTGGAAAAGGCACGTTATTTCTTAAGGATTATAATTTTTGATACATCTTAAAAAATAACAATTATTACTGAACTTTTTTAAATAATTTAACAGGTTCAATGCTTTGTGAGCCATATGTGTGTCACGATTGGTTTTTCTCTTGTACGACGTGGCACATATATGGCTTACAGTGATTATATATTAAATAAATAAGGAATATGAAATAACAGTTCAGTTCAAGGGTATTTATATACTGTTTTCAAATTTTCAAAGAGTCAAATGATTTGGCAGTTAGAATTGCAAAAGCTTATGTATTATTAGCACCGAACCTGTTGAATGTGATTTAAAAAAATTATTTAAGTATATTTTTTTAATGTATGTTCGTATATATTAATCCACATAAAATATACTTAGCTTACTCAACAAAATGTAAATCAATGTATCTATTACGAAATTCTAAAAATATAAAAAGTTTCCCTCATAAAGAATTAAAAGATAATGTAGTATATAATTTAAAAGACTGTATTAAAAGTAAATAAAAGTGAGTTGAGTGTATAGAAAATGAAAAGACATTTCTTTTTATGTACAAAAGTAAATATTTATTCAGTATTTCCATAAGTCAAAGTGAACACCTTATATACTAACCTACTTTATAAATGCGTAACATTTAATACGCCTTTGCAGCTCTTTCATTATTTGTATTTAAACAAAAAGGCTTTGTACCAACGGATTAACCACTTCAATTATGAGTACAGTACTTAAAAATAATAATTCAACAATAAGTATCATTTTCAATCATCAAACAAAAAAATTTTCTTTGTTCATTTCTCATGAAATATAACTAATAAGTAGATTTTTGGTACTCTCGAGATACTTAGTAAAATAATTGACTACTTAAACTAAAAATAAATCTTTCGTCCTAGACTCAATAATTAAGCATGTGTACACAAGAGATGATGAAGTTAGTCAACCGTGTGGTTAATCAAAATTCTGCTTCCTCAATGTCGCTGGCCAGGCTCTGCTGTGTATGTCGATAGTGATGGTAAGAAGAGCAACCATGTGTCATTAATAGCATATCCTCAAACTCCTGAGATCTAGTGTTATTTATTCTCGATACTGCAGCAGTCGACTGGAATTTAAGGTTACCTGTCATCGTTGTGGGCTGACAGGCCATGTCAAAGTCCGCTGCTGGGCTCAAGCATAATAATGACGGCTCATTGTACATCTGGGCCAATCCATGTTCTGCTGGCCAGAGGTATTCTCCTGCACCATAGAAAAGATGTTTGTTACCACTGCCTCTGAAAACAAACCCACTTTACTTATCGAATGTGGCTCGCCATTGCTTTATTCCTTTTCTCATAGCTCCACACTTGGTCAAGTTGTGCTTCTAAACCGTTGGCTTGTAAAATTTTTCATTCATTTTATTACTATGATGAGGATTTATGTAAAGAAGGCATATGTTTTGTACACTTTTAAATTAAAAATTGACTTTTTGAAAAAAATTATTACAAAATTTACAAAAATATTTTTTACTAATATGCTAATACCTATTTAGGTAAAACAAAAAAACATGTGCATCCTTCTATTAATTTAATTGAAGCTCTTAAAAAAACATCACAGCCCAATAGAAAGCATTGTAAAAAAATTATATAATATGATCAAAGCTTGTATAAGTGCAAAATATTTATTTTTGATAATTTAAAATACAGTCAATTGTATTCTATGATTTACATTACACTTAATTTATATTCATGCTCTGCACTTATCTAAAACCATTCAAATTTTATAAATAAAAATTTTATAAATAATAAGTAGTCTGTTTACTGAAATAAGAAAATAAACTGTCCATTTAACAAAAGAAAAGTAAATAAATATACAACCTTGTAAGTACTACATAAAATTAAATGTGTACAATGGACAAAGTTATTTAATTTTCAATATAAGCAAGTACTAAATTATTATAGAAAAAATTTGAGACAAAGCAAAACAAATATCGAAACTAAATATTGAACAAATATAATTTCAGATGCGCTGTAGAGTTGCGCAACGCACACATGAAAGGGAGAGTAGAAACTCGGTCAGTGGCACGTGCACTTGGGTCGCCGACTCACTCTAATTTGCGAAATAAAAGCGTCGTCTCGTCGCGCTCTTTTGCATCACGTTTTTGCATATAGCTTATGACATAATTTTTATATATAGATCTATATCTATATATCAATGCGCGAAGCAGAACGAATTTTTTTGTAACAAAATTTTCTTAACTTTTGTAAACTTGTTTTTTTTTAAGTTTTCATGCATGATGTTATTTAAATTAATGACTATTTTCATATAAATTGAAAGTTATGATTTCATAATGCATAAGTGCACGATTTGATGATTTGAAAGTGTCTTTCTTAAATCAAGCAATAATAAAAGTATAATGATAAAATAATAAAATCAAGGATCTTTTTTTGAAATTTGAAATTAATGTTTCAGCTTTATGATAAGATGATCTGAAATTCATTTAAAATGTTTCATAATTATAATCATAATAATATAATCTTTAGGTGATTAGAAAAATTAAAAATATACTGAAAAATTGAAGATTATACAGTGTTAGGCCATACACAATTGAATTACTTGTCACAAAAATGTACTTTCATTAACGGGCGGTCGGAGCTACCCCACTCCTCAATAGTTGGTAGTTCCAAGTTCACAGAAAAACGATAAGTCCAATAAGCTTTATTTTTCACACAATAATTAATTATATCAAGCACAATGGCGCTCAGCTTCTGATAATACTCAAAATTAAAAACAAAAAAAGTTACATGCAGAAATAGGCATGTTCATAATTTTGAGGTTAATTTTCAATGCATAAATGTGGCTTACTAGTTCCAAGTTTGTGTAAAAACGACTAATCGTATCCACTTGAAATTGTACAGGACTATTTATTATATTGAGAACAATGGCGCTCAAGTCTTGGTTTTCATTTTTATAATTAATGGAAAAAAATATCATCGAATCAAAAAACGCGTTTTTAGCTCCGACCTCCTCTTAAGAGGATGTGCTGTAGTCGGGAAGATTCATACTCTACCGGTTTTTGCATTTAACGAAATACTTATATAAACAGAGATTAATTTTTGGAAAAAACTCGGTCACCATCTCGGTAATGATGTAAACATTATGTGGTTCAAGTTTCATGAAATTCCATCCACAATTAATAGATTTTTGTCTAAAATTTCGGAGATAAAAATAGCTGTGAATTATGAACGCATCTTCGACGACAATCTCCGCGAATTTTGGATGGAATATCATGAAACTTGAACCCCGTAATGATTACATCATTACTGAAATTATGACAGTGACAGAGTTTTTTCTAAAAATTAATCTCTATCTATAGATATTTCGTTAAATACAAGAACCGGTAAAGTAGGAATCTTCCCAGCTGCAAAATAAATGCTACACTTATACATTAACTTTTTTTATTAGAAAATTTTATCAAAAGTCATAGAACTTTCACTTATTATAAGCAGAGATATTTTGGATAAATAGGTATCTCAAATCATATAATATTTGAAAATGCTTTCCATTAGAAATATGTACATGTGTATAATCTTTAAATTTAATTATTTTGAAATAATAGTATATATATTATGTACCTAGGGAGAAAAAAACTTGGCCAATCTAGAACTCATGTAAATTGACACCCGTGCCCAAGGCAAAAAATGTATACTTTATGAGCTGGTGTGAGAAAAAATAAAATAGTTAGCAAGTTGAAGATTCAGTTACATATAAATATGATAAACAAAAAATCCAGATTTGCAAAATAATTATACATATTTTATTTGTTTTTATACCTAATATTTCATATGTATAGTTAATATAATACAATGAGTAAACAACAGAATATCTAATTTAGATTTCTACTTTACAACTTTGAAAATAATTATTTTATATTCATTTGTTCTTCTTTTTAAATATTTGAACACACCTATAATATATTACAATTAAACCAAACAAATGAAATCTGTATATAAGAAAATAGTAAAATATATTTTCATTGATAATTATATATTAATAATTAAATTAATTATTTGTTTAACAAAATTCATTGTTCCTCGATACAAAATTTTTTTTACGACTTTCTTGTATACCTACAAACAACTCTTGTTTTCAATCTCCCTATGCACTTTCTCCCAAATATCATTCTTTCTCGCATTAAAAGAAGCCAATCTCTCACCTTCTCGGGACTTCTTAAAGCGAGGCATACACGATGCAGTCAGGTCGTCGTGCATAGCCAGGCGTCTTCGTTTCTGGCCAAATCGCCGGCGTTCATCTATTTCATTAGCTAAAAATCCAAGCGTCTTTTGAGTTCCATTATTGTGATTATTATGATGTTGATCGACGTCCATGTCGATGTCGATGAGGTCAGGCGTCGTCGCGACCTGGACATTATCGCGCAATCTTAGCGGCACGTAACCGTAGTAGCCACTCGAGGATATGAATGCGTTATGCTGCTGCTGCTGGACCATCATCGTAGCCGCGCTGCTCAGTCCACACTGCGCTGCCATGTTTGTTTTCCTTGATTAATATATACGTTCAAATTTTCTAAAATCAGTCTGTCCTTGTCTTACTCGTTGAATGAATAAGCTACCAAGTTTGCCTTTACGTAAATATCCGGAAATTGAGGTTAGGTCTGTTCCACCAACACACACATAAGTTTTCGAGGTTATGTGAACAAATGCAAGTATTCTAATCGTGAATATATATGTGAGTGGAAACACTGGAAACAATATAAGCGCCTATATAGCTATATAGCAGGAGTTATACTCTTTTTAGCGATTTTAGCTCAAATGTCTTGCGTATTTTCCCTAATTCAGTTTTACGTTTCCGCTCTATTTACTCGTACGACTACTTATATAGGTACACTCGTATATTATGTTATGTATATAACATAAATATGCACACATTTGGCATCAGTGTGTATATTTTGTATACAGTATAGGTATAGTATAGGTCTTGTACAATGTACACACTACACACGTGTTGCCCTGCTAATTTTTTATCGCGTTGAATCCACTTTACCCAAGCAACTTTCACCAGGAAATGTTGAACTCACGTTTTTCCTCGATCAACAAAATTAAACCATCCGCATATATATAACAAAACTTAGGCGTCTGTTATATACGTAACGTTCGCTTATGTATAAGAATGTTAAGCTTTTTTTAAACACCGGTTTTTGTTTTTTCAGATAACTTTACCTTTCTTTAGTCCTTGATTTTAGCGCAAAACGTTAACACACTATGATGCCTACTAACTAACAAGTATCTATATACTAGATATTATGTATGTATAAAGTACAATCGGCGGGCAAGACGAGAGCAGCCAAGTTGGCGGACGCTCGACCGGTGTGAAAGTGAAACACTGCCGAGAATTGCCGCGCGCCGGCCGCTGCAGACGCGGGTCACGCGGGTCGACACTCGACAGCATAAGCGCCAGCGGCCACGGCCCGCCAGGCGCGAACGGAAAGGAAAATCGACACGCGCAGCGCAGCCGCATAATACGCGGTACTTGTATGAAAATTTCAAATTCATGAATAGTAGTGAAAATAGTTCGATTGATTTTGAATTTTTTTTTAAGTTATTATCAATAGCATTAGGTATTTGGAATGCATTGTAACGTGTATTTTTATTTTATCAAAACTAATATTATTATAACGTACGTCGGTGCGGTGGAAAAAAGGCCTATCTGAATTTTAAATTTGGAAAAGGGCCTATCTGAAATCTGAGTTTGGAAAAGGGTTTATCTGGATTTTGAGTGTGGAACGACCGATCTGGCAAGCATATATATTTTTATGTTTCATGCGTTTCCGGATTCTTCTAATTATTATACTGGCTGAACTCTTTTTAATTTTAAGGTAAACTTAAACTTTCCTTTTTTTTTATGTATAAAAGGAGTAAGACTACAATATCATTAGGTGTAGCACTTCTAGCACAGAAAGCTCGTATCTTATATTATGTACATGTTTTAGAATTCAAGCCAAATCTATTAAGAATCGAATAAATATTGAAAGTATTATTTGTATCTACTAAAAGTATTAGGATGAATTTAACGCATTACAATTTGTTGAGGAACCTATGTACGTTGATGATTTTATAGCGGATAGCAAATTAAATTTTAAGGGATCGATAAAGTTGAAAGCATAATAATAATACTACAACCCAAACAACTGAAACAACTTTAAATAACATAGGAAAACTTTGAAAAATATACATATATAAAACATAAGTCATTCCTCCGTAAGATATATATTTTTACTTTACAATCTACATTTCGATATAGGTAGTCGAAGGTAAGTATTACGGGGAAAAATATCGAATTTTCATTTAATTTCGTCGCGCGTCGTCGCGCGCAGCTCGATGGCGCTCCCATATCATAATTCACAAGCTGTATATATATATATATATATATATATATACATATACATCATGACGTAACGCAAAGTAACTGCTAGTCCGTAACAGCCGAAAGCCCGAAAAAGAGGGAAAGAAACGGCAACACCAACTCGCGTAAGTAGTCCGCGCAGCAGTCGCAGCAGAGCAACAATGATATACCATATTACCATCATAGATAATCTATTATCGTGACGACATCGGTCTTCACCTTCATGTCTCCACTTTCAGTAGTTTCAGTCGTTCGCTCGCTGGCGCGCAAGCAAGTTCAATTTCTGAATATAATTGGAATATATGTATATAACTAAAAATAAATATATACGTATACCTTATATATTATTTAAAAATTGTTAAGTTTGGAGGTAAAAAGTGGAGTGAAAAAAAATGCGACAACAATAATTATGTTGATATTATCGATAAAAGTGAGGTTATGTTGTTGACTGCGCGATGAGAATTGGAGAAAATATAAACACTACTGTTTTTGTGTCTGTGAAGGAAATGAATTACACTCAACGAGTTTGTGGATAGATTTTGTTAAAAGCTAATAATTCGGCGAAATTCGCCGAAGGCAGAGAAGAGAAAAAATGGTTTTCGAATCGATTGTTACCGAGCTGCTCAACAAAGTTCTTGGGGAGTACATACAAAACTTGGATTACAAGCAACTCAAGTTGAGCTTATGGGGCGGTAATTAAATTTGATTTCTTAATTATTTATATATTTCAAGTTTCTTTTTTCTAAATCAAGCTCTCACTAGCTTGTGAAAGGTTATGTTTATTATATCGGAGTTCATATTCTGCTATAATGATACCTACATAGTCGTTATTTAACATGAATCACTTGTAATTTTGTACGTATTTATTAACTTACTTTAATATTCGTTACTATTCCACTTTAAAAGTGGATTATCGCATATGGTTATATTATATCTCGGAAAGATTTTATTCCATGTTTATCAAAGTTGGCTCTTATTGCATATGTTAATAAGAATTAGCAGATATGAAGCGTGATAATATAAACTAAATACGTAATTTTTATCTAATTTTTAGTCACCATTATAAAGCAAGAAAAAAGAAAAAAAATACGATATATAGTAACTTGAAAAAGTGTGTTCTATATATACTTTTTGAATATATTATGATTTAATATTTTTTTTAATGAAAGATTCTTATCAATGTTTTGACACTTGAGTTTTAATGTTTACAGTTTTTACTTTTCACGAAAGCGGCGAAACCCCTAAAAAACAAACTCAAAACTAATCGAGTATTATCGTAATGCTTAAAATTCTAAATTTCCATTGTTAAATATAAGGGTCCTGGTTTTCTTTGGTTTTCGATTAAAAGGTTATATATACTAACACAAACAAACAGACGCTGCGTATAAGTACACGTGTACTCAATCTCCACGCGTTTTGAAGTGTCGTTTGGGGTGACATCATTTTCTATATTTGTGTTCTATACGATGAATTTACACACGACTTTGAACTTCCTTTCTCTATGTTTCGTTATTGGCTTATAAAAAGGGAATTGTTGAGTTTTACAAAAACAATCCCTGTGTATGCATGCTTTCGTATTTACGGATTATGTTGCAATCATCGATGTATATTTTACGCTAAACTCAGCTGCAGTCGAGGTTTTAGGTGTGCGCAACTAATCAGAAAATCAAGGTTTATTACGCTATATATGATGTCATTTTTACAGCATTCCTAAAAGATATTTTTATCCGTTTTGATGTTCTGGTGTAAATGCAAATTAAATTGTTTGCGAATTCGATTTGAAATAGCCTTATAACGCGTTTACTAAATCAAATAAAAATATATTAAAATAACTTTTTATTATCTATTATATTTTATAGAAATTTAAATTCTTGATATTACGGAGTCTTTTTTTTATTTATGCAATTTTAATCTGTACAGAAATTATTTTCCGATTAAAGTTGGATTATTACATGATTACGGAGTTGATTTGTACCTTATTATGTAAAGATTGTCATTATACGGTCTGTAAATGTATACACCGTATTCAAGAACAAATTATTTACACGTATGTGTTAACGTTCCTGGAAGCGTCAGTGAACCAAATTAACAATTTATTTCAGTATAAAAATTGCTAACGTTGATTTTCTGTCCATCGCTAACTTCACTTTCTGCTTTAAAAACAAGTTATTTAATTTATTTTTATTTTGATGTTATAAAGTTGGTTACTTTATTATGTAAGCATGGCCATTGCGGGCTGTAAATAAATAGATCGCACTATTACATTTGAACGAATCCCATTTTAAAAAATTAAAACGTAAGATTTAAATTATTATTACTTAATATTTAATGCTGAGAATGATTATTATCGCCGTTATAATTAGTTATATATATACCTATATAAAAATTAATACTTGTATATTGCTAGCCATTGTCCACGTAAATATGCCAATGCAAATTCGACATGATTCATTCATAACAAGTAACGTAAATAGAACAAAGAATGCTATCAGCTAGTACGTATGCATATGCTCTGGATAAATTTAATATCAGTATTTTTAAATTACACATTTTTATTCTGTAATTTATATATTTAAAGAGTAAAGATGAAAGATCGATTATAATAAAAAAAAGCGTTTGATATTCTTTGAAAAACGCGAAGGATTATTAAATTTATTTATTTATCAATATTTTTTTATACAAAATCCTTGAAAAAGAATTATTATCTATTTTTGCAGATGAATTTATCGAATATTTATTTCATATATTTAAAAATAAAATTTTCGATTTCGTGTAAGATAAAAATACCGTAAATATATCGCGTTAAAATAAAAAAATTATTATTTAATTGTCTATTTTAGTCCGTTTTTTAAACAAAGTTAATTGGAATAAAAAAATAATTTTTAGCTGTTACTTGAAAAAAGATTTTTCGCAACAGTATCAAAGTAAGAAGTTACAGAACTAAAAAAAAGAATACATCTTTCTTGTATTGAAAAGTTTTCGCTAAAATCAATTCCTTCAAAGTAATTATAATATAGGAAAACGCACAAAATTGACAAAAATCATCGATTTTTTTCCATAACTTGAAAATAATTGATTTGTCACAAAACTTGTATAATACAACAAAATAAAACTTTGCTCTGCTGAACATTTTTCGTTCGATTTATTTCAAGATAACATCTGAGGAAAATGGTTAAAAACGTTTAAATGAACTAAAAGAGACCTAGTTTGGGCTCTAACTTGAAGAATATTACCTTGTCACAAAAGTATTAAATGTAAAAGTTGTAGAATACAACACAAAACTTTTCTCTTTTGAACATTTTCTCATTGACAGCAACAGAATGCTATCGCGACAACACGGCGAGCGCGATGTGCGAACAGTGATGGTCGTGCCTTACATGCAAAAAACGAAGCTTTTTGCATGCCTTACAGAGTTTCGCCGATAGCATTCCAACGCTAACGCACTGAAATGCTACCGGGGAAAGTTAGTTTTTAGTTATACCTATATTGAATTCTACTTACATGAAAAACTATACATATCACTAATCCGTTCCTAACAATTCGAAAGAAACTTTTTTTGGAGTTTTATTATTACAGAATTCTTGTTATTGTTAACCAATTTTATTTATTTTATTAATATTTATTCTTAGGCGATGTAGTCCTCAGGGATCTTCTGATAAAGGAGAGTGCATTGGATATTCTCAATTTGCCTATAAAACTTCATTATGGTCGTTTAGGTAAATATACCAAAATTGATTTTTAAAATTTTTTATTCATGATTGTTATTATAATAAATAGTAACTAAATTAATGACTTTAAAATTATTATTTTAAATTTATTAAGAAAAATAACCAATTATGTTTTAATAATTTTTAGGCAAATTAGTGTTGAAGATTCCTTTTAAGGATATATGGAATGGTCAAATTGATGCCATAGTCGAAGAGTTATTTATTCTTGTAGTACCGACAAGTCAAGTTACATACAATGAAGAGAAAGAAGCCAATGCACAGTTGGAATCCAAGCGTTCAGAACTTGCTCGTGTGGAAAAGAATAAGCAGCTGGCAGACATGAAAAGTAAATATTATTCTAATTTAAAAAGGTTGCAGAAATTAAGTGAGTGTACGTAACAACATTAACATTGTTTTTTGTATTCTAAAAGATCAAGAAAAAGTTGATGACTCCATGATGGAAAAATTGCTTGCTCGTATGATCAAGAATATACATGTTGAGATTAACAGAATACATGTGAGATATGAAGATCATGTTACTTTTAAGGAACATCCATTCTCAGTTGGTTTCACTCTCAATCGATTTGCTTTGGAAAGTTGTGACAGTAACTGGAGTTCAACTGGTAACTTAAAGGATATGTATGTCATTCAACAAATTTACAAAGTGAGTAGCATTGATTATAATTAGGTATGCTAAATTAATAAATATGCCAAAAAATTAGGTCAATAATAGGACTAGAAATTTTGCTACATCTCAAACTGCAAAAGTCATATATACTTAAATTATTTATTTTCAGTTATGCACAATGGATGGATTTGCTATATATTTAAATCCATCACCAAAACAATTTTGTACTGAACCACAAACAAAATATTTACAAATTTTTTCTGAAAGCATTGCTACTGCTGATTTTATTCCAAAAGATTATCAATATTGTAAGTTTTATGTGTTTAATTATCAGTTATTCTATAATAGATTTTTAAAACAATTGTCAAATTATTTGTCTAGTATTGGGTCCGATAAATGTGAAAGGAAAGTTGAAATTGAATCCAAAACCAGAAACTGATGGTAGCAACTATACAATACCAAAAGTTTGGTTGGACGTTGAAATGCAGAAACTGAGAATTGGGTTAACCAAGCGCCAATATCAAACACTGATGCAAATGGTTGAAGGCTTAGAACTAGCAAGAAATGCTGCACCTTACAGAAAATATAGGCCAAATTTGAGCTCTTACCATGGGCATTATAAAGAATGGTAACGTTAATTAGAACTTTATTCTTTTAAAAATGAGTAAAACTTATAAAAGTAACATGTTTTTAACTCACTTTAAGGTGGCGTTTTGCATATACTTGCGTTTTGGAAGAGCAAGTAAGAAGAGCAAAAAAGAATTGGGATTGGAATCACATGAAATGTCACAGAGACACATGTAGAAGTTATGCGAAAATTTACCAAACAAAATTGACGACCAAAACAATAACACCAGAACTCGAAAATCAATTAAGGGAGCACGAAAAAATATTAGACATATTTAATCTTGTTATCATACGACAACAAATTGAAATGGAGGTAAATAAATTACTTTTAAATAAAAGAAAATTTTCAATTTGCTATTAGTATAATATAATATTTTTCTGAAATCTAATTCTTTAATGTTTTATTTTTACTTAGTGCATTTGATACACTAAAGAATTTAACAGTATTTTTCATTTTAATTTTATTTATGGTTTTAGGTTGAAAGATTAGCAGAAAAAGAAAAAGATTTAAAAGCAAAAAGAGGCTGGTTTGGATTTTTATGGGGTGGACAACAACAAGAAGATGTTCAAGAATTAAATACAGCTGCAGCTATTAGTAAGTAGCATTCTTTATAAGTAATAGAATATTATTAATAAATTAAAATTAAATAAAGTTATAATCAGTGAACATTCTTTGACTTACAAATTTATCTTGATTTCTTACATAAAAAAGGAAGTATAATTAATGAAAATATTTCTTGTACATCATTAAATTTTAATCTTTTTTTAGTGAAGAAATTTGAAGAAGCAATGACTCCTCAAGAGAAAGAAAAACTTTACAGAGCTATAGACTATCAGGAAAATAGTGCTCCAGCACATTATCCTGATACATTTGAAATGATCGATGTTATATTCTTTTTACATGGTCTACAAATTTTATTATTGGACACAGATAAAGAACATCCTGAAGTTTTAGATCTTCAATTAAATGGTGTAAAAGCTGGTTTTAAATCTAGACCATCAGCCAACGCAATCTTGTTAGTAAATCGTCTTGTAAAAAAATAATAAAAGGAGAGCAGAATTATTTTACTAATTATATATATGGTTTTTTAGAGTTACAACTTCAGTAAATGACTTAAAATTGTTTGGTGTAAAACAGGGAGAAAAAGTGCCTTCACTATTCAATTCGGATAAAAACGCGAAATCCAAAGATTTATTATTTGCTGTTTCTTATGAGAAGAATCCTCTGGACAGACTTTGTGGTGACAGGATTATTGTTAAGTCTAGTTCAGTGCATGTAGTTTATGATGCTCAAACGATTATTGAACTAATTAAATTGTTCAAAGTACAAAATCCATCCACCTTATCTCAGTAAGTCAAAAGTATAATGTATTCTACAATCTTATCGTTTTACTTGTAATATAAGTACGTAAATAAATATAATATAAAATAAATATAAGTAAGTAAATATAATAAAGCTTTCATTTATTTTGCATATGCATTAACTTTTCACATGAATAGATTGCAGGCTGCTGCAGCAGAGCAACTTGGTAATTTTAAAGTAGCCTCTGCTTTGGGTTTGGAATATGCAATTCAAAAACATGCGGCATTAGATATTCAAGTAAGCCTTAATCCTGCTCACAGATAACTATGAATTGCAAGTTTTCTATTATATTAATGAAATGCATTTCAGGTTGATTTGCAAGCCTCACAACTTATCATACCTTATGGTGGATTCTACAGTGGTAGTGAATCTCTGCTTGTAATTAATCTTGGGAGTTTGAAAATGCATCCTTTAGAAAAGCTAAAACATGATAATGCTCATTTAAGTGTTAGACAGTTAGTGAGCTTGGGCAAGAGTGAATCAGATATTTTGGCTCATTTTCGACAATACAGTTATGATAAATTTGTATTGAAAATAGTTAATTTTCAGGTATATTATAATGAATATTTTTAATTAAGAATATAAAATCTATTTAGACGATACAAAATCAATATCAATATTCTTTTCAAAATTAAAAATCAATATTAATGATTCTAAGAGATTTATGCATGAATGTAATTACAGGCATTGATTTCACTAGCAAACGAAGATTGGAGGGATGCTTTAACTAGTACAATTAGTCCAATAAAAGTTTTACAGCCTACAACGTTGGAAGTACAATTTCACAAATGTCTAGTCATAGATGACCCACTACTCCCTAAAACTAGACTTATAGGGCACTTACCATCTGTAGCAATTAACATAACAGGTATATATTTAATAATTTTTTCATATGAATAATTAAAAATAGATATTTAAATACTTACTCTGTTAATTTTTTTGGTTCAAGAAACTCGTTTACTTGAGGGTTTGAAGATTGCTCAAAGTATTCCAATGCCAGAAGAAGAACAGTTGAATGAATTGCCTCAAGTTCCATTGGTAAGCAAACTTACATGAGATTTGGTATTTATATTACTAGTATTTTTTAATTATTGCTTGTATAAGACAAAATCTTCTCTTATATTTCAGTCAAAATCGCTATCCCAGATATCGTTATTCAAGGAATTATCCAATTTTCCAACTATGTTGGAAAAAAAACAAGGGGATGTCTCAAGTTCCATGAAACAATCCATCGATTTAGAAGCTAAATTTGTTATGAAAGGTGCGAATAAATTTAAAACTTCATCATGAAATTTTTTTTATGTATGCAGTACACTGTATTTATAAAAAATACTTTGATTGTAGAATTGACATTGACAATATCGAAACAAGTTGAGCAGAATGAAACTTCTCCATTCATTAGATTTCAATTATTACAATTAGAGGCTGAGTTGATGCAGAGAACATTTAATCACGAAATAATGTTACGATTGGGAGGTGTTCAAGTTAAACAACATCACGATACGGGAGAAATTTTTATGATCAATACACCAATGTCTTCTGGAAATGAAGAATATCTCATTATCATTCAATTTATCAATGTAAGCTATGAATATTTATGAGCATATAGTTCTTAATGATGCTAGTTTAATTTAAATAAAACCATTTTTAGACCAATAAACGTTCACCAGAATTCGCAAGAAATGGTTCTGTCGTAAATTTACTTTTGTTGGAATTTACTACTCTTGATGTATTACTGCATCAAGAAGCTTTGATAAATGTTCTTCAATTTCTGTCCGATGTTCAGGTAAATAAACAATTTTTGCATTAATAAACTCTGAGCAATCAAATTTTTTTCGCTAATTTAATTTTTTTCTTTTTATTAGGATAACATTAGTGCTGCAACGGCCACAATAAATGAGAAGAAAAAGGATAAAAAAGTTTCAAAAGATAGAGTTGGACATTTAACAACAATTCAAGAAGATACCTCAATCTTCATTAAAGAACAAATTCTAAAACAAAGAGGAAAACGTAAGTGAACTTATTGTTATAAGAAGAAATTGATTTTTAATTATTTTAAAATTTTACTTTTTCCTTCATAAATTGATCTAGGCCAAAAGTCAACAAGGGAAGAAATAGTTGATTTGAAAGTAACTGCAAAAGTTGGGACTATTAGTCTGAAAATGATGAACGACTTCAGGGATATAAGTGCATTTTATATTCAAGGACTTACGGCTGGTTATATTATGAAAGTGTCACACTCAAAAGCTAATGTTGAACTCAGTTCCATAAAAGTCAAGGATCTAAATGCAATGTCCATTTATAAAAATGTAATCTTACCTGCTAAACCTTAAATCAATAACACCGACACACTAAAAAAATATTGTTTGTACTTTTGACCAGACCCACTTATCTTTATGTACTTTGACGCGCTGAATCCGAATCTGTTGTCGGTTTAGCTCAAATAGCAAAAATCACGTTAGGGAGCACGAGAAATTTCAGAAAAAGTTTTACTGACATTGATCAAGTGTCATTGATAAACATAGAATTTTTTCTGATTATATTCCATGAAAATCGATAATTTCACCTTTCCCAGATTGATCAAGTGTGTTTCTTATGTATTTTGGTGCGCTGAATCGAAACCTGTAGTCCGTTTAGCTCGAACGCCTGATTGTTAGCTTAGGATCAGGGTTAAAATTTGTAGATCACCGCAAACTTTTCATTGGTATTCCGAGTAGTTTATTTTCTCCAATACTATCTGCAAATTTTTATAAGTCTCTTTGAGCATTATCACTTTTTTTGCGATATACTCAAAATTTCGAGAGAACGATTTGGATTCAACGTGTCAAAATAAATAAAGATAGGTGGGTCTGGTTAAAAATACTTATTTCACTTTTTTTGTATGCCGGTTTGATTAATTAAATAGTTTCTTATGATAATACACTTTTATCATTAAAATTTTTGTATTTTTTTTTTTTTTTTTGTATATTTCTGAAACCCGTGTTAAATATAAACTTATGTCTCTGGTGGCTTTTAGATTGTATCTGTTGAAGATTCAGAATCACTGCAGATCGAAGCAATTATGAATAACTTGGAACCTGACGATATGGACAATAACAACATGATTATTACTATCAATATGGGCTGCCATCGAATCGTATTTTTGAATGCTTTTGTTACTTCAATAATGGTACAAATAATTTTATTGAAATAGTAGTAAGATATTGGAAAATTTGATATTTCATCTTTTATTACTCATTCTACAGAACTTTTTAAACAATTTCCAAGCTGCACAACAAGCTATCGCAGAAGCATCGGCAGCTGCAGCAGAGGCGGCAAAATCTAATATAAAAGACGTGCACGACCGAGCCACGCGTATTGAATTGTCTATCAACCTGAAGGTTCGCTTGCTTTTAAAATTTAATATATTTAAAATTCTATATTGTTAGAAAATTTTATAATTCAAATTTACAATTTAAATTGTAATTAGTATATTTATGTTTAATTTCTTAATAGGCTCCTGTGATATACGTGCCTTTGAATTCAAAAAGTGAACACTGCTTAATGCTTGATATGGGTAATCTTACAGTCAGAAATACTTTAAAGAAAGTTCAAGCAGAAATTGAGAGTAAAAAATATTCTATTGTCGATGAAATGAACGTGGAATTGCAAAATTTAAAACTCTCGAGGTACGTACACTTCAAGTTATTAACATTTTCTCAATAGCTGAATTCTTAAGCCTAATTGTAATTAGCAGAGAAATTTTAATATAAAACCATTTTTTGGTTTTTCAGAGTGCGACTTAATAAAGACACATGCTTAACGGAAAACGAGGTGTTGCTATTGCAGCCTGTCAGTTTTATCCTACAGATTAAGCGAAATTTGTCTAGCGCATGGTTCCATGCTATCCCTGACGTCGAGATGTCCGGTCGTTTGAAGCGCATCGACATACTGATAAATCAGGAAGATTATGCAATGATAATGGCCACGTTAAGCGAAAATCTAGGCGAATACGTTGAGGATAGAACATCTATTGGAACATGCGCAAACCAGTCAATTCCGAGAAACGATAAAAAATTATCTATTGGAGAACCCAATAAAACTACCACCTGTGAGTGCTACATTACTTCTTTTCGTTTTTTTCTCCGATTAAGAATGATTTTAAGTTATAATTATAATTTACAGTTAAAGCAGAAGTAGAAGTTGTGAAAGAATCGGATACATTTGATCTTCAAGAGCAGTCTCGCGTACAAACTACTATCAAATTTGAGTTTATAATGGACAGCCTTGTTATCGAACTTTTCACTGGAGGATCTAAAATGGTAATTATATTTTAACAATTTAGTATTAAAAATTAATTCAGCCATTTGAAAATAATTATTTTACAAAATTATATTAATAAATGATTAAATATTTATTCTCGTAGCTAAAGACTCAAAATTCTCCTCTTCATTTACCTGAAAACAGTTTGGCCAAAGTTGGATTGACTTATTTAGCTGTGAAGGGCCGCATGTTTGCTGATGGTCTGTTGGCCACTTCGATCTTACTGATGAATTGTACTCTTGACGACACTAGACGCAGCAGAAAAGGCTTACTAGTCAGATTAATGGAGAGAACATCCGAGGTACCGACAATGGAAATGGAATGGACCGACTCAAAACCTGTCCGAAGTATGCTGGATGTGACAGTTAGGAAAGGACCCAACGACATGTTCGGTAACTGAATTAAAATCCATTAAAGTGAAATTTTAGAATCAGTGAATATTATAAAATAACTTTTTTGCTGGTTTTATTAGCCTTTATTTCTTAAATATCTGTTAAATTAATCGATTTATTCATTTTACTTTTCAGTGGACGTTCGCGTTTTCTCTTTTAGCATCATAGTTTCGCTTGATTACTTAATGAAAATCAAAGATTTTTTCAATACCGGTCCTCAGCCATCGCAACAAGCAGCTCTTCAATCCTCTCAAAAATCACAATGTGAGCAACCGACGAAGAAAAAAATGAATCAAATTGCGCCAAAGCCAACCGATACAATGATGACAATAAATTTACACGTGGAAAAGCCAGATATTATACTACTGGAGGATATGGATAATATCGATTCAAATTGTATACTTTTAAACGTTCGTATACAGCTTTGATGCCAAAAGTTCAAAAGTTGTTTATAATTTAAACTTATATCCTTTCTTTTCCAGACCGAAATACTTTTGAAAGTTAGGATCATGGGTGAACATCAAGTTATTACTGGATCCATTAAAGATCTTTCGATCTTGACTGGAATTTATAATCCTGAAAAAAGATCTGACTGGATATATCAAGTACGTTTCTTCTAAACACTATTGAAATATTAAATAAAATATGCATATTGTATACTGTATCATCACTTTAGGTACTTCGTCCAACTAGTATCAGTATAGCGGGATCCACTCCAGAGGGCAAAGGTTTACATGTGGATATTTGCAGCACTGATATTCATATATCAGTCTCACCTGGTAAGCTGAATTTATTATTAAAAATAATAACATCTTAAATACAAATTATTTTAGTAATTACAAATAACTAAGAAATGTAATTAAATTGTAATTAAATTTTATATATTTGCTAATCACGGCAATCTATTTAATTATTATAGGTGTTATTGAGATTTTAAATCGAGTGATGCAGACTGTGACTAAAAAGGAAGAGGAGGGTGATGAAGTCAAAAAGCTTGAACCAAATCATGAAGGTCTTTGGGTTATTACGCCTTTCAAAGAAAGCGATTATTGGTTCATCAAAACGGGTAATATCATTTATTTCAATATAACATTTCCTTACATTTCCTAGTATTCAATATTATGTATTAGTATTAAATTTTGTAGAAGTAGCAAAAGAAGCTTGTGAAGATCTTCAATTTTCTGACGATGAAGAATCTGACGCCGTAATTTACAAACCAGAACTGGCTATTATTTCGGCTCCTACAATTTTATTGACTCTTGAAGCTGGTATTGGTATTAAGACTTTACCCATGTTACTTCTGCATCTTGGGTTCCAAAGTAACGTTAATGACTGGAGTACAGAGAAGGTAATTATTTCGCTTTGCAAATGTAAAAAATTTATTTATTTTTAGACTTAAACATATATTAATTTTTATTTAAATTGATTGTAATGCTATTTAGATGAGCATCGATTCAACCATGTCGGTGGTCATGGCGTATTACAACAGTCGATTGGCGTTATGGGAACCGTTAATTGAACCAATGGAAGCTATGAAAAATGGAAAACGTACCTCAACACCTTGGGAATTGAAAACTAAGGTAAGAAACTGTGTTTTTTAAAATTTATTTATTAGAACATTTAACGGGCTTATAGCAAAATTATATATGTAAAATTAACTTTTATATTAACTTTTGTTTTAATTTAGTTACTAACATGCTAAATATTTTAAAGTAATTTTTACTTCTAGATTCAATTCAACGACGTACGTTCAGAGTCGATAGCCAATGTTTTGAGCTCTGTGTCTGAGATCGAACCTGAGGAGTTTCAACAAAAAGCGAAAATGTCTATTGACATTGAATCTCATGTAAGTACAGTAATTCTTTCTAAATTTTTAATTCTTCAACAATAATTACAATTATTATGAGAGCTGTGTTATTTTTAGGAAAATTTGGAAGTTACAGTGACGAAAACATGTTTAGATGTACTTAAGCACCTTGGAAATGCCTTTGCAACTGCTATGGAAGTTGGAAATAAAGCATCAACAAAGAAAGTTGCACCTTATATATTGAAAAATGAGACTGGTCTAGCGATGACTTTAGATTTAGAGAACAGCAATTTTAAGGTAATCCTTTATTTTATATATAGATACCCAAGACTATACATTAATATAAGATAACGTCTCAAAAACTAATATTATAATTAAATTTACCTTTACATTCTACATAGGTTGCAGAGGATAAAAATAATGTACAGAGTGATACAAAATCGTCTTACTCAGAAGTTATATTAGAATCAGGAGCTTCCGTAGAGTTGGCATCCAAAGTAAAAACTGAAATTCACATTCTAGAACAATTAAAAGCTGACACAGTGAAAGATCGAGGAAGTAAAAAATTCGTCATTTCGGTATTCTATAAATTTTCAACTCTTTGTAACGTAAATGTCTTTTTATTCTACTAATTTAAATGTAATTATTAAAAAGTTTAAGGATATCAATGGAAAATTAGAAATCCCTATACTCCGAGCCGATCAGCGATTCTTTTCTTTGAAATATCGAAAAGATGGTTCTGAAGAATGGGGAATCATTTCCGATGTTGTTGTTGAAGATGGTAGTACAATAGTAACGTTAAGAAGCGTTTTACAAGTAAGAAAATTCATAGCTATTTGAATTTTATATAACAAAATGGAATTAAACATAAATAATTTTAACAATGTATACCTCTTACTAGGTACACAACCATTTCTGTGAACCAGTCTCGGTTTATTACATGACCAAACGGGGAAATGAAGTTGAGAAAGTTGGCACTGTTCTTCCAGATGAAAAACTAAATTTGCCATTAGATGCTGTGTACACACCGACGAACATCTATTGGCTATTTTTTAGTATTGAGGGGTAAGCACTTATTAGTTGTGCTACACCATAAAATTTAAATTCTGAAATATAATTTGTTTATATAATTAAATTTTTAGTTACATGGTATCTATTGAACCATTTATATGGAAAGATCTTCAGAAAACGGTATCTATGACGAAAGTTCTTAAATGTGAGTCACGATCTAAAATGGAAACGATTGAGCCGTTCTACATACAAGTAAGAGTCTAAATTATTATAATTAAAAACTCCGATTTCATTTATACGAATTGTTACGTCTTGAAACACACTGGACTAAGTTCACACACGGAGAAAAAGGATGTAGCAATATTTATGATAAATATACGAAAAATTACTATGTTGCGTACCAAAGCTGTGATATACTGATTTTATGGAGATTTTTCTTATGTTTATAACAAAAATTACTATTCAAC
>UELU01105585.1:38803-75587 GCA_900490025.1 Megastigmus dorsalis
TTATAGCTAAAATTACTATGTCCATAGTAAAATTTGTTATGAATATAAGAAAAATCTCCATAAAATGAGTATATCACAGCTTTGGTACGCAACATAGTAATTTTTCGTATATTCATCATAAATATTGCTACATCCTTTATCTCCGTGCAGTACACCAATCCATATATCCTTTGATAAACTAACAAATTTTTAATGATATATTTTAAAAAAAGATTTAGATTTGCATCAGTGTCATTACGAATCTTATACTTACTTGCTAACAGTATTTTTAGATGAATTCGTACCTTCAAAAAAACATTCTGACCAGAAACAAGCTCTTTATAAGCAAATGCATATCATGCACGCAACTTTCACTACTTTAACTTTCCAAAATATTCTCTATATTGAAGAGAAAAGAATGGATTATTGAGTAGACGAGATATTGGGTTAGTGAAAAAGCGAATCTGTAAGCGGGTCGTTCTCCCGTTTCTTTTCTAATTCTAGACGCTATACGCGATCCTCGTCATAGCTAGTGTCCTCTTTAATAACGACACCCTCGGTTTATTGCTAAGACGTTGGGCGGCCGGTCTGTGCGGTCGCGCGCTTGGCGGCGGCGAGTCGCGGCCGCGAAGCGCCGTACCGGCCTGCGCCAAATCGCCAGGATCGCCCATCCAGGTACACCCCTAATATACACTCCACAGAAATGTATATACAATTTCCTTTGTATAGAAGCGAGTTGTTTGTCTGAGAAGTGTATCGCGATTGCAGCAAGTCTAGAGCTTTATTACTCTTGAAAATTTTCTTGTCGAGAAATTTCCTACAAGTATAAAAAGCATGATACCATTTTTGCGTTTTTTATATAAGTGCAATCTGAACGATTGTTGTTGTGAAAAGAAATTATGTAGTATAAGTTTATACTTATATACTAGGTATTACTTTCTAGAACTTCGAATCAATCATTTTTCCACCATCGTTGGCTGTCTATTATTTTAATTCGGAAAGCAAGAGAGATGAAGAGTGAGAGAGAAAGTCTATTATATATATTCTCAGAACAATTGAAGTTTTAAAGCAAACATTGTCACGGAATAGTATTAAAAAGTAAAATGAAGTATTACGGGAGGTCCATTTATCTGAATTGTTCAGTACAATTATATTGAGTAGTCATAATGCACTTACACGCATACTGATTTATCTGGATGTCTCATTACTTTTCGTTTTCACTAAAGATTATTCAATTTAATCAAATGAATTGTGCACTATTTTAACTCACCCTAGACTGAAATTTCATCACAAGAAAGTTAGAGAGTAAAATTTTAAATTACAAATTATTGCGGATTCTTCCAACTTATTCAGGCTTTCAATGTATTCCCTGTTCAAACCCACACCCAGATCCTAAATTTCTTGGAGAAATTCCATCACTCTAACTGCAGCGACAGTCACTATTATGTTTTGTTTGAAACAATATAAGAGAATGATTTTATTCCAATAGAATAGTTGTCTCCAAGAAAATTTAGTAAATCAAAAGCAAGTAGTGAAGTTAGAAAGGCTTGGAAAATACGACCATTTAAAAGATAGGATAGCCACGGCTGATCCCTGCTTTTATTTTACAGGCCGTAGGGGAAATCAAACAAGTCTACTTTGAAAATTCGATGCGACACACGATGGCCAGTACCACCTACAATGTGCACCTCTACCCATCTATCTATCTAAAGAACTTCCTGCCGATCGACATCATCATCATCCTGCCCGGTAGCACGCAAGAAAAGCGCGTCGAAGCCAGCACTACTCTGCAGATACCAACCATCGATCCCAATAAATCCAATGTGGTTATCAAGGTCAGATTCCCCTTTACTTTCTTATGCACTATTATTTATTCTGACAGACATTAAGTCTTTCATCGTTGCTCTAAGTGTTTTAAGTGGTCCATTTCTACTTCGTAATCTTTATTGATTTAAATTGATCCTTACAGTAAAGGAGCGGCTGCTATAATCAGTCTGAAGCACGAATAAGTAGTTTCAGGTGGATATAGTCAGCCACCTATCACCTATCCATAGATCATCAATCGATATTTATCAATTTTAATTTAAATAGTTACCACAATACCTCGAAAAGGACTGGTCTTGCAAGGTCGACATAACAGCGAATCCCGCAGAATTTTCTGTTTGGTCCTTCGAATCCTTCGACAGTGCGCAAAAGGTTATTATGGACCTTGGTATGCATACATCCTTCAAACATGGATCTATCATTATGGCACTGTACTGCCCATTCTGGATGTTAAACAAGACCGGCCTCATGCTGTCCTACAGAGTAAGTTAATGGGAACGCTTGACATTTTTTTTGTGATAAAGACTGAACAGTTGATTAAAAATATTATCAATTAAATTTTATTTACAAACAAAGTCGGCGTTGACAGATTTCGTCATTTTTTTACAAATTTTAAATTTTGTTATTAGTCTGAAAATTATGCTAAGCCTTTTATTTTTTACAATAATACTTTTGAAAATATTAATTTTGTACATTTAGTATTGAAAACCAGTAAAATTTATCACTATAAGTATATATAATATATCAGAAAAGACAAATATTTTATATTTTATAATCAACTGCTACAATCTATAGTTTATTTTTTCATTGCTTATAATTTACAAGCTTTTTAATAATTGTTATTTAACAATGGGCAGACTGTAGATTTTCCTTTTTACTCAGAGAATAATAATTGAGGCTCTATAAACGAAAAGGGCGTGCGTATGAGTTACATAGTTCCAAAACTATAATAAAATAAATTATTATTTGAACTATTCCTTTCTTAAAAAGTTTTACTCTGTCACGGAGAGTGATGTACTGCAACACGAAATTATTAGCAATATTATTATAAAATTCTAAAAACAGTTAAAGTCTGGTGAATTTAAAAACTGTCAACACTCAAAAAACTGACGCACGCTTGTTTTGTTTCCAGGCCTTCAATTACAAAAAGAAATATGAAACTGTCAATGTTATAATACATTATGCACCAGATCAGGGTACTGATGCTGTAATTGAGTCACGTACTTGGTAATATTAATAATTTAATAGAACATACAATTTATTAAATTGAATTTATAGTAGATTACGCCACTAGAGAGAAAAAAACTTGGACAGACAAGAACTCGTGTAAATCGTCCTCGACTTGGATGACAAGTACGAGGTCTGGACTGGTCAATTTTCCTCCCGAGTAGTGTACACTAGTTTTTTGACTAGCGAGGACGAAAATACAACATTCTCGACCATGTACCGGGAGAGAAAGTGGTACTTTCGTACCACTAGACAAAAAAATTATTATTTCAAATACAAGTAAAATGGGAAAATTAAATCTGTTAAGCATAACATATTTTCATACTTAGAATAGAGTTTTTATTTTAGTTTAATAAAATAAGAAATTACCTGCTTTTTAACTCTAAGTATAACATTTATATTCACCTTAATCTCAAAACTGTCATGCAAATCTAACTTTAGAGTTTCTGGTTTTTGTCTTATAACCCTTTGACTATAATACCTTTGTTATTGTTATTAGTTTTCTAAAGTTTTTTATGCACTTATTTTAGAGTATATAACCACAATAAATAATCAATTTAATTTTTGATAAATCTTGTAGTTTATAGATTTTTTTACATGTTAACTACTTTATTACAAAATATATATTTAGTTCCTACAAAAATCAGAAATTTTTTAACAAGAAACTTCCTCAATTTTTGGATGCATCTTACGTATTGAGGAAACCGCTTTGGCTGATTTCTTTCAAAAGATTTGTATTCCAAACATTTGGTTGGCATAATTGATATACGATTCTCCGTTAGCAACTGACACTTTTCTAGTACGCGTTCGATCGTCCATCATCATTCCAATCAATACATTTACACGACTTTCAATTGTTTTTCCAGAAATCAAGTAAAGGTGGCAAAGAGCATTCAAGCCCAGTCAAGGTAGAGATTATACCTAACTGCCTTAATAATAAAGTTCTAATTGATATATTTTTTAATGTGCGCTTCTCGTAGGATTTATAGAATTCACATATTAATTTTATCTGACAGCTTTAAAGTTTTGAAAATAAGTAATTTATGGTCAAAAGATGTTATACATTGTTATTATACATTGATGTTCTAAGTTTTAATCGGGATTATTTATCGTTTATATCAAATTCAAGCAGAAAATAAAATTATTTACAGAATCAATATTTTAAAAATTATATATTTTCTTCTATAAAAAATAATATCATTAAGCTGCAAATTTTCAAAAAATAGTTATAGCGATATAAATAACATAGAAACGAATTTGAATATTTTAATTGAAATCGAAGTAAAGTAACGAAATTTACATATAATTACTACTTTTAATCGTATAAAAGGAATTTTCTAAATATTGTAATTAAAATAAAAGAAAAAGCGAGCGCATATGTAATAAAAAGATTCCTTGGTAAAAGAATATAAAACTAATTTAAATAAAAACTGCTCGTGAAAATTAAAATAAGATTAAGTTTCTATAATTAGGTTCTATAACGCTAGTATAATTGAATATTTTTTGTAGAATTAAATTTTACATTCGACAATTATTAAATTAGGTACGATTGATTTGAATAATCAGCAATGTATAACTTTCTTTTAACTGAAAATTTCTCAAGGAACTTAGATAAATAGCTTCGAGTTAACAAATATTGATTTATACTTTTGTAGTGGTTAAACCTTTAGAACTTTTCAATTATATTAGAATGAAAATATTATCTGAAGGATTTTAAATACTTCATTAAAAATTCTTTTTGATTAGGACAATCCTGAATTAATTGTGAATGTACGTGCTGGAATAAACACACATTCAGTCATAAAAGAATGCAATATTGCGTTAAATAAATACGTAATCCATTCCTTTACGTAGAATGATTCACAATATTGTTGTTAATAAAAGAAAAGTTCTAAATAGTAGCCACTATATACGCTTAGTATGCAAGTAATTGTTTTATTTACAAACACTAAAGAAGTATCTTTTAAAGCCTTTCAATTCACTTGTTTATTTTATAAATATTTAAAAATATATTATGTTAAATTATCAAATTGGCAAACGTATCTAAAATATTGTCAACTAGTAACACATTTTTAATCTTTTATTAATTTACTATGTCATTAATTATGTCCTCCTAACAAAAAATATTTTAGTCTGCAATAACACCGTAGATTTGTAATAAATTTAAAAATTGAGTGTTAGTCCTTGCATTTTGGTAATAGTTATGGTGTTAAACGTGGTAACTATGGATAATCGTAGCCAAAATTCGTACTAAATATTCATGAATATATCTCCAATTAATTCTACAAATTTCGCAAACAAAATTATTTATTTCTTTTACCGGGCTTAATTAAAAATGTAAATATTTTAATTGGTATCATTAATACTTCAAGAAGTTTTTAATTTTCTATAAGCCTATACTAATTATCGAAAGAGCTGTTATTTTTTTTACCGCTTATAGAAACACGAATTTGCTATCTTATTTTATTTTCTGAAATGTACTTACATTAATGGGGTATGGAAGTCCAATTTTATCTCATCTCTCATATTGATTAAGTTTTATAAATATCTAATTAATTTTTCATGAAAAATTATTGTTTTATACTTAATTTATGTAAATTTGCCATGGCATTACGAACTTAAATCGCAATATTTAGTATAATAAAATTAAAATTAAAATTTTGTAAAATAAAAGAATTAGTGTTATAGTCTCAGTCACGATAATATAGTCAATTGCGACGTTCATACCTTGTTAAAAAAAGAAAAACGATATATCAGCATCACACAATTCGTAAAACGAGATGTCTTTCAGAGAAATCTTTTCTGTGTCAATTCTGGTGGGCAGAACGGACGACGTGGACGGAAGAAGGTGCCTTCGGTGACTTTGACACAATTTATTTTCATTCCGTTGTTTTTTCTTAATCGCTCCTGCCCTCCTAATCTGTGTACACCTTGGGATTATCGATTAATGTCAAAAACTTTTTGCGCAACAATTTGATTCCACAGATTAGAAATTTTTGGTCAATGATTCTGTTGGAAATTTTGTTGATACGATACTATTTTTTCTTGGTGCAGTTTGATTTTCGTTTGCAAAAAGCAATACACTGTGTCAGAATCCAAACGCATTTAGCATGTTTGTTGGTGCTTGCATGTTTGTTATACGCATGATTGTTATTAACGATAGTTCGTTAGAATTCTAAGCTTCAGTCGATCGTTTTGATATATTCATTATATTTATTCAGTCAAATGAAATGTGTTAGGGTCGGAAAGATTCCTACATTACTGACTTTCGCATTTAATGAAATATATAAATTCATTAGAGAATAAATTATGTAAACATGAAATTCCATCCCTAATTCACAGAGATTTTTGCCTTTGAAAATTTGGAGACAGGAGTTTTTGCGAATTATAAACGAAATTTTTAACAACAAAAATCTCTGTGAATTGTGGATGGAATTTAATGCAACTATGAAACCATGTAATTTTTACACCATTATCGAAGTGGTGGTAGATAGTTTTTTCGAAAAATTAGCCTTTTATTAAAAGAAAAAACGGGTAGGTAGGAATTTTTCCAACCATAGCACATGCCCTTAATTATAAAATATTGTTTTGAAGAAATCATGTACATATCTTTTTTTTTTAAGTTTTCCAAGTTTGTATAGCATTATTTGTTTTTCAGTTTTGAAATATAATCGTCATAGGATAATATTGAGGATGCTCTTTTTCCTTCTGCCACTATTTTATGAACAAATACAAAATACTTGTTTCTGCACAGTTAAAAGAATCTCCCATACAAATGTTCTCATGTCTGTTTTAGTTTTAGTTAGCTATAATAATATAGCGAAAAGGTAACAATGGCACTTTTAAAATAATTCTTTTAAAAGAATTTTTATTAAATTTATTTTTATGTGGTTGTGCTAGGGCCAGGAATATTCCTACCTTACCGATTTTTACATTTAAATGATTGTATAAAGATAGAGATTAAATTTTGGAAAAAGCTCTCTGTTAACACCTTGGCAATGATGTAAAGATTACATGATTTCGATTTCTTAGAATTTTATCCATAGTTCACAGAGATTTTTGTCTTTGAAAATTTGGGGGCAAGGATTTCTGCAAATTATGAGCGAAATTTTCGAAGACAAAAAGCTCTGGGAATTATGTATGGAATTTCATAAAACTGAAATCACATAATGCTTACATCATTACCGAGACAGTGTCAGAGAACTTTTTCCAAAAATTAATCTCTATTGTTATATATTTCATTAAATGCAAAATCGGTAAGGAAGGAAACTTTTCGACCCTAGCAGCACATTAAAGTTGGTTATTTAGATTATATTTACAGCTTCGAAGGGATGGGGGATTCTAAAAGCATATATTTTAGCTGAGTTAGTTAAATAACTTTTTAAACTTCGTTGGTAATACTGAAAAATTATATTTTCACAATTTCTTTAAAAAACGGAATGTATGATAAAAATTATAATGGTAAAGAAATTTTTCAGAACTGAAGTATCCAAAAATATATTTTGCATGATTCAAGCGTTTATAGTTTGATTTATTTATTTCAAATATGGAAAAATAAACCAAAAAATTAATTAATGTATATATGACCAACAAATTGGAATAGTTGTTGAATATAGCAATTATTAATCTTACAAAAATGACATAATTTATCACATTACATAGAATAATCGTACTAATAAACAATGTTCTTCCTTACTAAAAAACATCATGAATCTATCAATATCATCGCCTTTAAAATTTTATTGAAAAACTCACTCATCGCAGGTGGAAGTTTCATTTGGCTTAAGCAGTCGATTAAGAACCAAGAATCAATGAAATGTGTACAATTCTTGAGAAAAGCTTGAACTCGACATACTTACCGAGGGTAGCGCATTTTTTCATCATTTTCATCATGTGGTTTCAGACCTCTGAGGATCATCTGAATGTACTTTATCATCCGGAAACATTCAAAGGTCCGATACTATTCTCCTTCAAATCCAAGGTGTTTTTCGGAAAGAAAAAGGCTATGATCAGAATCGAGGATGGCGAGTGGTCCGACAAATTCTCGATCGACGTGGCAGGAAGCAAAGGTGTCGTTTCTTGCAAGTACAATGGAAAAGTGTATCAGGTATTTTTATTATATTATTTTATTTTCAATACTTTAAGATTTCTCTTACTTATAGCCTTTTTAGATTGATATTTACTTGTAAAATTTCTAAATAGCTTTCTATAAAAAGGCTTTTTTGGTTTGTTACATAGAATTTTTATTGTAGATTGGAGTGCATAACCAATTGACGTACAACTCTTTGACGAAACAAATAACGCTTACTCCGTATTACGTTCTGATCAATAATGCCGATTTCCTAATCGAGTGCCAGGAAGCTGATCGCCCAGCTGATCCCATTACTAAGGTAACGCACATACTTATTGTTTTTTTTTTAAACTGAAATTTCATCCAATGTCTATGCAAATTTGTTTGAACATCAAATTGTCGGTATGAAAAGGTTCCTCCCGGTGAATGTACTGCATTTTGGCCTTACGCGACTCATGAGTCGAAAACGATGATGGCAAGAGCCGCGGGTCATCCTGAGAAAACGGCAGCTTTCATTTACACCGATGTCCACAGTACGCTTCTAAAGCTCAACAATAAGGTTTGTCCCGCGATGTACTTATATAAATCATTTTAGAAACTAGCATACAGTCTAAATTTGGTTGTGGAAATGGATATATATTGCTCCAAGGAAAGAAAGTTCATTCTGAAATATCTGCTTTCTAACAAATGTAGTATGAGATCTGGATAAAGTAATCAAATTATCGTTTCTTTTTTTGGACAGTATGGAGGCATAAACGTTGACATACAAATTAATGAAGGCGGCGTGTATATATCGCTGTCAGCTTACGAACATGGCAATGCTCCGGCTTTGATAATAAATCATACACCGTTCCCAATGAATCTTTGGGAGAAAGGATCAATGAATGTTAGGTATATATGGCTTCTTCCATTAATTAAAATTGTTTCTTATACATTTGTGCATATCTACATTCTGTTTGTAGAACAATTCAATCGTATAATCGAATGTTTTATACCTGGGAAAATCCGGCGGGAGCAAGACTTTTAATCTGGGAAGATGGAAATAAGAAGGAAATTGAGGACACTCTACGTAAGGTAGATATATACATTCTCTTTTTTGGCTTTTTAAAATTTAATTAATACAATTTACTTGAAGAAGGATACCTGTACCTGTCCATAACTAAATTTTACTTGCTCTATCATATACAGTTTGAAAAGACTTTTTGTTTAAAAAAAAAAATTTAACCGCCTTGCTTAAAGGAAAATATATTAAAAAACCGAGTTGATTGTTCCCCATAATGTTTAATATATGGAAGTAGAAACGGACGAATATAAAAGACAGTAATTTTTTTCAAATTAAATGTTGTTTGATGTTCTAAACAATGACATAGATTTTCTAGTTCCCTCTAAATATTTTTTTCTTTTTATGCCAATCTCGTGACCATCCTCCTTTATAAAATAAAATAAACCATCGAGTTATTTTGACTTTATAAAAGTAAATGTGTTTAAATAAATTTTAAATGAAAATTACAGAAACATGAATTAAACTGATAAATATATTTTTATCGGTCTTACAGTCTCTTATCAATAGTGGAAATCAGATTTCCCTTGTTTACATTTACCCCCAAAGAAACTGTAATAAATCTAAATTAATTAATTTTTATTTGTAAACATGAATTAACTTTTTTTAAAGGATATTTTGGGGGCCTGTATGATACCGGATATTGATCAAGAGATCTATTACGTATCCTTCCTAGACGGCATTCAACGAGTACTGTTGTTCACGACAAATTTTAAAATCGCCGAAGAGTGTCAGTTAGTGGGCGATCTTGAAATCATCGAACAGGAGATTAATATGAGCATTCATGGAGTTGGCTTATCGCTTGTTAATAATACAAATAGATCTGAGCTTCTGTATATGTGCATCGCTAGGTTAGAATTCATCATACTTTCTTTTATGTTATTTCATTTTTTAAATTCAATTTATTTTTATTGTAGCTCTGGTATCATGTGGGAAACTCGAAAGTCTCAGACGGGTAGGTGGCGGGCATTAAATAATCGTGAAGTTTGTTTAGTTGAAGAAGGATATCAAAAATACATGAGAGAACTTCAAGTAGATAAGACGACTCCTTATCGTATTGCACTGGAGCCTAAATTCGAGGTAAATTTAAATATTGACATAAAATTAACTATATGAATTCCAAAATAATCGGCCATTGATACATTCTAGGTTGATTTCTTAAACATGGAATTGTTGAGGCCAAATCGTCGTTATATGCGTCGAACCTTCCAAACTGGACTCTGGGTTCAGTATCGCACATCAGTACACCAAGTGCAGCTACACGCTAAAATTAACAAGCTGCAAATTGATAATCAGCTTACAGACTGTGTCTTTCCAGTTATTTTAGCTCCAGTTCCACCACCTAAAAGTGTATCACAAAGTTCCGGTGAGTTTTCACATTTTTTAGAGTTCGTGCAAAAAGAAGATAATAATTTACTATTGTGTAAAATTGTTAAAAATGGTTCATTACCTTTATAGTAATATTTAAACGTTTCTTTAAAACTTATAATTAATTATATTTACAGACTTGCAACGAACTTTTACTTTTTACAAGTCTAAAACTTCTTTCTATTTTTATTGAAAATTATTTATTTTTTTAGTCATGAAGCCATTCGCAGAAATGAGTATAGTTAAACGTTTGTTGGAACACAGTAGTGTACAGCAATTCCGATACTTTAAAGTGCTTATACAAGAATTCCATGTGAAAGTAGATTTAGCTTTCATTAGTGCTTTGATGCTGTTATTTGAAGCTGATGCAGCTAATGATACACAGGAGGTAAATTTTTTAATGCTAAAAACTTAATGGTTTTGGGAATATTTAAAACTGATGCGCAATATTTTATTATGTCCATAGAGTGAACTATTCAAAACAGATATGAAATTGGTTAATGAGCCACTTTTACATCACGTTAATTTAATAACTACTGCAGAGCAAAAGAACTTCTTTGATTTGTTACATTTCTCTCCACTTAAGGTTTGATAAAACATATTTTATTCAATTTTTTTTAAGAACCTGCAGTATAAATGAAAATTTATTCCAGATTCATATAAGTTTCTCAATGTCAGGCAGTGGTGGGGGACCTTCTGCAGTTCCACAAGTCTTGAATGTTATTCTTCAGGGTATTGGAGTTACCATAACTGATATAAATGATATTGTGTTCAAGTAAGTGTTTCAACCATTAATTACACAGTCACACAAAAAAAAATGTTCTGGCCTGGGGAAGAGACCTACATATCCCATAGTATTCTGACCCGCTGAATTCGAATTCGGCATCTATTTAGCCCCGTCACGTCAGGCTTAAGGTCATTTGAAGGTCAAATTGACAAAAAGCCGTCCAAGCGGAGCAAAGTACACAGCCACACAAAAAAAATGTTCTGGCCTGGGGAAGAGACCTACGTATCCCATTGTATTTTGACCCGCTGAATCCGAATTCGGCATCTGTTTGACCCCGTCACGTCAGGTTCAAGGTCATTCGAAGGTCAAATTGACAAAAAGCCGTCCAAACGGAGAAAAATATTATATCTATAGGTTTTTGGGGTCGCTGAATTCGAATCCGATGTTTGTTTGATCCCATAACCTCAAGGTCAAGGTCATTTCAAGATCAAATTGACAAAAACCCGTCCATACGAAGGAAAATATTGCATCTATACGTTTTTAGAGTCGCTGAATTCGAATCCGATGTTTGTTTGACCTCATACGTCAAGATAGTTTCAGGGTCAAACTGATTCGTGTTGTAGATCATATTTTTTTAAAAACAGTGACTATCTGAAATCTTTGTTTAATTTCAACAACAATTAAATCTACTGCATACAAGGAGGATATTTCAACACAAGTTGTACGGTATTTTTCGCATAGAGTAACCTTAATACCCACTTAAGTTTTTCGTCTGTGTCTACATCCAGGGCACCTCCTCGTGGTGACGGTTTTTTGTCAATTTGACCTTCAAATGACCTTGACCATGACGTGACGGTGTCAAATAGATGCCGAATTCGGATTCAGCGGGTCAAAATACTATGGGGCATGTAGGTCTCTTCCCCAGGCCAGAACATTTTTTTTTGTGTGGCTGTGTTATTCAATTTTTCTAAATGTGTAGACTTCCTTCCCTTGGTTCTACATCAATTTTATTTATTAATTAAATATAAATTAATTTCATTATTGAAATCCCTTTTAGATTAGCTTACTTTGAAAGAGATTATGTATTCATGACCAACAACCAGTTAATCTCTGAAGCTAGCTCTCACTACACTGGTCAAGCGATCAAACAGGTTTATGTATTGGTACTTGGTTTAGATGTTATTGGCAATCCCTATGGTCTAGTAGTTGGGGCAATGAAAGGAGTAGAAGATCTGTTTTATGAACCTTTTCAAGGTGCTATTCAGGGTCCTGGTGAGTTTGCCGAGGGACTGTTACTGGGAGTACGAAGTATGCTTGGTCATACTGTTGGTGGAATGGCTGGAGCTGTTTCGAAAATCACAGGAGCTATGGGTAATGATATCTTTTTTAAAGAAGTTACTTGTTAATGAACTTTTTCGAAATGCAATACAATGATTTTTTATTTTTTTATTGTATAAATTGATACTTTCGGTTTATGATAGGCAAAGGACTGGCTGCTCTAACGTTTGATAAAGATTATCAGCGTAAACGACAAGAGCAACTCAATAAGCAGCCTGCCAATCTTCAAGAGGGATTAGCAAGGAGCGGGAAAGGTTTAGTTATGGTAAGAAGTTTTTTTCTATTGGTCTGTTAGATATAAAAAAAAACTTTATTTTTAAAGTTAAATTTGACCAAATAATTGATATTTGGAAAAAAATTTATAAATTATTTATATCTATAATAGGGCGTAGTTGATGGAATTTCTGGAGTTGTTATGAAACCAATTTCGGGTGCTAAAGAAGAAGGCGTTGAAGGTTTCTTTAAAGGCTTTGGCAAAGGAGTAGTTGGACTTGTTACGAGGCCTACAGCTGGATTTGTAGACTTCGCAAGTGGGTCGTTTGGTGCAGTTCGAAGGTAAATAAAATTATTAGATTAATTTCATTTAAAGTATGTTTATATTTGAAGATTAAAATTGCCGGCAAACTAAAGTTTCCTGCTTCGTAGCAATAGTTAATAATATTAAAAATCATTCTTTTTAGAGCCACAGATTTAAATGAAGAAGCTAAAAGAGTCCGGCCACCAAGATTTTTGCAGCCTGATAGATTAGTTCGGCCTTATGTTCGCGATGATGCCGAGGGAAATAAAATTCTTTTTGTAAGTTCAGTAGATTATACAAACTAAATTCATAATATTTTTTTATTAACAGGTTGAGCGCCACATGAGCCACCCGGTGGTCGTAGACGATCTGATCATTTTCTTTTAGATTAATGTGAAAGAGTATAAATTACCAGGATAATTTTTTTTCTAAATTCATATGTATAAAATTATACTAATTGACGTTTAGGATAACAAATCCTTATACATTAGCGGCGCTCAACCTGTTTACTTTATATATAAATTGTGATATATACCCAGTCAACCTTATTACTTACATACATAACACAAAAAATTAAATTTTATAAAAAAAATCGTTTCTTTTTTAAAACCATTAATTTTTCTTTAGGAACTTGAGAAAGGAAAATATGCAAACACCGATATTTACTATTTTCATATGAGCGTACTAAAAGATGTTTTACTACTTACCGACAAGAGGATAGCATACTTAGAAAAGTGTGATCTATTTGGTGGTTGGAAGGTTAGTTTTTTCTCTAAGGAAAAATATCACATTGAATAAATAAATTAATTTGTTATTAATTTGAAGGTTGATTGGTCATATACTTGGCAAGAAATTGACCCTCCTCCAATAATGGTGGACAAAGGAATCCAAATTTGTATCAAAGATGGATCAAGGAAGAAAAAGCTTGGAGGTTTATTTGGTAGCTCGGACACGATAAAAGTCTTACTTATACCAGATTTGCAAACAAAGCAGGTAAATATGAATTTTTATAAAATATTTTATGTATTGAAACATAATTTAGAGTTACTCTGAATAAAGAAAAAATTGTTTTCAGCTGCTGTGCAGCAAAATGCAAGATCAACTTCGACAATATGAAGTCTAGGATAGTCAGACTAACAAATATTGATTGCGCAAACAAGTAAAATAAAAATTCGTTCTCTCAAGAACGAATTTAAAGCGAATTCGCTATTTATGATTGCTGGAGCACAAAAATCATGTTCATTCAATGAAGACTGATGAGACATAGAAGGGAATCATACTCAAAGATGTTGAGGAAAATCATGAAAAAAAATATGTTCTTCCCTACCTTGATTAAGTCACTGAAAAGCTAGAAAAAGCTTGTGATTAACTAATATCAAGCTAACCATGAGTAGCCTTTTTACGCATAACAAAAAAAAAGATTTCATGACAGCACCAATAGCTTTAGTCATATGTGCGTAGTTACTTCGATGAATTTTCTCGACGTGTTGTTATTAATAATTTGCTATGTTATATTGATATTTTTTTGTTTAAAAGCAGTAATTTAAGGTCATGTCGTATTTATTTTATATATATATATACGAAATGTTAACATCGAAGGCTCTATATACGTTATTTTTTTTACATAATGTCACAATTGCTTATAATTAATTGAAATTGTATTTTTATTAAAAGGTATATACATAGCTACCTATACGTTTATACATATATTAAATCTTGCACTGTTTTGAGATATTATTTTAGTAACGCATACCGAAAGAAAGTGAGAGTAAATGCTACGAAAGCCTAAACTATAAATATTGTATCTGAAAAAAATTTCCCTTGTATAAATGTCCTCTATGAAGGTGACTTATCTTATTTGTGATTACTGTTTTTATTTACTTTTTCGTTCTTTTTTATTACCAAAAAAAAAAAAGAGACGAAATATATGTGAATGCATTTTTGATATTCATTTTGCTATTTTATAAGATTTTACGATATTAGAGAACATTTTATATGAGCTGGAAAGTATTTATTTAATGATTGCGAATTATGAAGCGTTGTTTAAACGATAAAGATTCAATATATAGGCGTTAAACGCTAGAGCGAATCGATTTTGAAGTTATGACAGAAACAGTCAGAGATTAACGTCATTACGAGACCATATATTTTTCATCGCTGTGTCTCATCTTGTAAATTTTACAAATAAATAGACACGAGGATGATTAAAACTACTTCTTATTTACTATATTCCTTATTATTGAAAATTACTTTAAATTCATGAGTTAACTACTAAATTAAAGATAGAAGATACCACTATTTTAAAAAAAATTTTGGTATAAATTATTAGTAGATTACACCATTAGGGAAGAAAAAATTTGGACAGTCCGGAACTCATGTAAATTGCCACCCGAGCCGAAGCGAGGTCAAAAAATAGTATACGCTAGTCGGGACTCAGGAATAAAATTAGCCATCCCAGACCTCATGTTTGCCACCCTCGTCTTTCGGCTCGGATGTGAATTTACATGAGTTCTGATCTGTCCAAATTTTTTCCTCCTTAGAGGCGTAATCTACTATTAAATAAGCCCAAAATATTTTGAATTTATGTAGGGAAAAAATTTTTCCGCCTATCATGTATTAGTGTGAAGATAGCTTTGAATTATTTACAATGAAAATTGAAATCATACGACTGTATTCTGTAAGTATCTACGACTGTATTTTATAGCTTGGAAATGGCGATGACAGCAAAAGAATTAATCAACACAAATTGTGGCATCCTCCATATCTAATAAATAATTTTATTTTACATTTTTGAAAGTGAATTTCATTTTATTACTCTTATATATCTATTATACTTTTTGTTCTTACAACTCTGTAAACCCATTCTAGATTTCAGCTGTTATTGTTTCTAAGGCTTACATAGTTATAAAAACAGAACGGGAGTTATTTTCAACAATCAACATGGATACTTGTAAATTGTAATCATATTCTAGGCGTTCTTTGAATTATTTCGCGCTTTCGGTAAGCCGGCACTACGGTCGGTATAGTAGTTTACGCTGTTCAGTTTTTGATTGCTAGAATTGCTATAGATACTCCTCCCACGCTTGCCGAATGCCGATATTCCGCGCCCCGCGGCGAGATGACGTTTGCCTGATTTGCTAGTATACCTATGCCACCTTTTATAATTTCTGACACGACAGTACGGCACTCACGGCACTAGGCAGTTCGGAACTTCGGACTTCGGCAAAACGTACGTGTCACCAACACATTTAACACAAAGTTCTACAATCTACACTCTAAGTAGTAACTAGTAGGAAGGAGAATTAGGCAGACAGAAATATCAGATAGGAATTATTTACTTTTTTCCACGTTCACACACCATATCTGCAGCAACTGTACAGTTTACACGTCGCGCGCATTCGATATCAAAAGTCAGAATTTAATGCAAAAAGAAAGCAAGAAAAAAGAAATCGTTTGCTTTGTCGCTTGCGATTAGCGGATAGAAAGAGTGAGAGGGGAGAGAGGATCGTTGTGCCTTGTTTCCTGAATAAGAGAGAGAGAGAGAAGAAAAAGGAGTTTTCTCGCATCTAGTCATCATCGAGCGGGAAGGTCAACGCCTGAGTTCCGCGACGTCGACTCCACGTCAACCACGTAAGCTACGATATCTAAAACTTTTGCTTAACTTGATCACCATCTTCTTATTGCGTTGTGTCTCGAATATACGTTCTTTTGCTCTTTTTAAAGACTTAGATATACGTTGAGAAAGTGTAATATTTTTTTTATAGCTGAGTTGTCTCCTTTTACAGGTTATGTTGTTTAGAGACAGGTGGAAAAATTTATAGAAATATCGAGTGCTACTTTAACCATTGATATAGATTTTGATAGATTATTTGGTTAGTTAGGATATTCGTGAGCTAACATTTGTTCTAGTTTTTTCTAATAGAAAATGTAATGATATGGACGAGCTTTGGTTCTTGCTATGTGCTTTCTGTTGTTATTTTAGTCTAAGTCTTACGAAGCTTACTAATTAGCATAGAATTGAATAAATTGCTTTATAAAGATTTTCTAGTCAAAAAGATATACTATTTTGCTTGTAACTTTATTATTTAAAAATCTTTTTGCAGTTGCAGAGCATGTATGTTAAAACGCATTTTTTTTACAAGCATCAGTTTTACAATTGAAACCACAATCATAAACTTTTAATCACAAAAATATTACATGTGCAAATACCAGGTGGTCGACTGTTTCCTAAATTACTTCTAGTTCTTTATTTTTAATATTGGTTTTTGCCCATTTTCCAAACATTTTGTTTAACCATATGTTGATGTGAGCCTACAGTTTTTTCAATAACTAATAATTATTAGTCCTTTACTATTAAATATGTATTTAAAATATTCTGAATTGTTTTTTGTGGCAATTACAATTTAACTTCAAATTTAACTTTACATCATCATGTTAAATAACATCCTTATACTACTTATATTATCCTTATACTATTTGCTTAATCTACAAAAAAAAATATCATATAGCAGTATACTGTATAATTGAAAAGTTGATGAGACCAATAGTTTTATTTTTACCTTTTTAATAATTGATACACAAGTCAATAGAAAGATTAAAAATTAAATTTATTTTGTGTAAATTAACTCATTATTTAATAATGTGTATATATATATATTATTAAAATAATAAATATGAATAAATAAATAAATAAATAAATAATCATATGTTCATATACATATCTATAACTGCATTATTCTATGAATTTGAATCACTTATTTGCCTACAGTTATTTATGCTAGATACTGGATAGTATATGTAAAAATCAAAGTATATTTAAAAAATTGCACAAGAATTATATTTAAACTCTTATAGATAATTCTTATAACAATACATTATTACCTAATTTTCTAGTAATTTAGTTAGTTAAAAAATACTAAATAATTATTATATTTTAAATTGTAACCTGGTTATATTAAAAAAATAAATAAATTTTATGAATCATCTAATCGATATATCATAGATTTATTACAGTTTATCAATAAATAATCTATTAATCCTAATATTCTGTTAGTTATACTGCCAAATTCTATTTTCTATTATATATAATTTTTTGAAATTTAATAATAAATTTCAAATATCTTATTAGATAATCAATATTTAATAAGTTTCTTTTTTTTTTCAGAGTTAAAAGTATAGTAGAATAATGGGTCTGACAATCAGTGGAATGCTGACACGCCTCTTTGGTAAGAAGCAGGTAAGAATCCTGATGGTAGGTCTGGATGCAGCAGGTAAAACTACGATACTGTATAAACTGAAACTCGGGGAAATCGTTACGACAATACCCACAATTGGATTCAATGTTGAAACTGTTGAATACAAGAACATCTGCTTTACGGTGTGGGATGTAGGTGGTCAGGACAAAATTAGACCACTTTGGAGGCACTACTTCCAAAATACTCAAGGCCTAATCTTTGTTGTGGATAGCAATGATAGAGAACGTATTGCTGAAGCTGAACGTGAACTGGGAAATATGCTGAAAGAAGATGAATTAAGGGATGCAGTGCTGCTAGTATTTGCTAACAAGCAAGATTTGCCCAATGCTATGTCAGCAGCTGAGTTAACAGATAAACTGGGTCTCAATTCATTGAGAGGACGTCACTGGTACATACAGAGCGCCTGCGCCACTCAAGGGCATGGATTGTATGAAGGCCTCGATTGGCTGAGCAATGAACTCGCCAAGAAGTGATGAGATGTCTGCTTGCTATTCGGTCTGTGTGATGAATGTGTGTGTAATTCTGAAGATACCCTTGGATGTAGGGACACTTTTTTAATAAAAATGAAAAAAATATGTGCGTTGTGGATTACAAGTTCTTTTTAAGGAATTAAGCTATGCAGCAGAAATCATTTGGAAATTGAACTTTTTTCGGTAGTTAAGCGATTTCCTGAGAATTGCAATATGTTAATTAAGTTTGTTATTGATCAAAAAATGTTCTGTAAATTTATATATCAATTGTAGCAGTTTACCTGATACTCTTTCTTAAATATATTTAGGGCTACAAAAGATTTCCAAATAATAATACTTAATATGAACTTTTACAAGCAATTTTCACCATTCAACGATGCATTTTTGAGTGAAGTATTATAGTGAAATTGACATTACGTAGAACATAAGAATTTGTAAAACTTATTTCGGTAATCAAATAATTTAAGGCACATTAATTCAAATATAAAATCGAATTCATGTTTACAAAACAGAAATAACTTTTAAATTCTTTAAATTCAAGTTTTTCTTTTATAAAAGAATGGAGATAGTTTGTGTGTACTTTTATTTTAATATTACTTACATTCTTATTATAGAAGTCATTAGAAATAGAGAAAAAAAGGTTATTTAATACAATAAATATAAAAAACTTTAATTGCAACTGCTAACTAGCTCCATTCTTAACTTTTTATTGTCTAGTTTTAAAATCTTTAAATTATCTTCTTGTCTATTTTTAAAAGAAACTATAAAATATATATTTTCCAATATTTAATTTAAAGTAAGTTATCCAATTTTGTATGAATTATAAATTGTTTTATATGCTTCAAATATGTATTAATGCATACGAAAATTACATTTATAATAAACCACGACACTGAAATAAAATAGTATTCAATATAAAAGTTAAAAAAAATCGAAATATTTTAAAACTTCGATTTCTAAATGATTTTTATTGTATATCTTTCCTTAAATTATAATTAAATCTAATCATTTTAAACACTCGAAAAAAATGTTTGGAACATACTTGAATTTTCTTTGTGAAAATCAAGAAAACGAGAATCTCGTTAATTGAAGGATCTATTTTTTTTTCTTTTCTTTATCTAATTAATTTTTTTTTCGTTTCAATAAGGAGAATCCAAATGCACGAGTTATATGCGTTTCTTATAAGAACACAAAGTAAAGGGAGACTTTTCTCTCCTATAGAATCTACATAGATTTTTTTTTATTAATGATAGTTGTTTGTACATTAAGGAAAATCTAGTTTATAAGCCAAATGTATTGATAACAAGGAAATGGACAGACATCACTGTCAAACTGTCTTCTTACACAAGTAGCCTCGAATAAATGGATTTACAAATTCTTATATCCTGTTCATTTTAGAAGACATTAATTAATTTATTAATACAAGGTGATGGTTTCTAAACTAACATTGCATGATCCCAAAAATATTAAGTAGATTCACATTCTATGAGCAAACTAAGATTAATTTCCATTTTTCAGATGTACAACGAAAATTTTTTATTTCATTATTTACAATTCATTGATTTTATAGAACTAATTTATATACTTTATTTAAAATAAATGTGACTAATATTTAAATTCATTTTTTAAATCATACTTATAGTATTTTTTTACACTAGAAAATTTTACAAGGACGTAAAATTGTATATCCGTGAGAAGTATACGTGGCTCAGGTCGTAGAACGCTTGTCTCCTGAAAAAGGCTGCTCAATAAGTGGTCCCAGGTTCGGTTCCCGAGACTTAGGCGTTTTTTCGCAAGAGAAAAATGTTTGTATGAACTGATAAAATCTTATTTTGGGCTCATGCGGATGGTGGATTAGAAATCTCGATGTGCCTATATTGTTCCATCAGGGCAACCGAGTCTTCCGAAGAAATTAGAGACCCGTGCGAGTCCCACCCACCACCTCGGCATGTAAGGTACAATTGGAGGGGTGCCAAGGGTTTCCTGCATACGTCTGGAGGTCTAAACAAAGCCTCAAAATCGGATTTTACGGCTTTAATATAAAATAAAATTTTTGACGACTGTAATAATAAACATTTGTTACTGCAATACCTATTATGAAATTAGTAAAATCTATCAAATTTAATTGAAAATAAATTCTTTTAAATATAAATAAAAACTTACTAGTCTAGCTTATTTTATTTTACTTAAATTATTCAGTTAATCATAAAAAAGCAGAAAAAGAGATTCTTATGATTCTTTTCTGTTTCTGTTATTTTAAGTAAATTGTATAAAAAAATACCATATATATACTTCAGTATATTTTAAATGTCTTATATTTCATAATTCATATATTTTTGTAAACAATGCGTAAGTATGTTTGCAGTAATAATGGTAATAAGAAAATAGTACATATTTTTTTTTATATTAATAAATATTACAAATTGATATCAATATAAATTATCTCGTAATATATAATACAAAACTAATTTCAAAAATAAACTCACAAGTGAAATAACACAAGTGCTTTAATTTTGATTTTCTTTTTTTTTTGTCAAAGCTGATATAAATTCATCTATGCATTATAATTTTAATAGAAAAATGTATAAAAATTCATGTTTTCATATTTTCTAAAACTTCGCGACGAACTCAAAATTTGAAGAGCATATATGTATACATGTCAAGTTGAAGGTTTCTAGATTTTCTTAAAGAGGTTTTTATAGCTGTACTCTAATCCTGTTCAATTTTTGAAAACTATTTTTCCGCAGAGATCAACATTATTTCAATGGAGAAAACCAGTAGTTAAATATTTTATGCCGTTCTTTTCAATCAATATTATTGAATCTTTTGTAGCATCTATATCGACGCCATTCCTCGCTAAATACTTTTTTAACCAGTTATAAGCAAATGTGTGGCATTTAAGGAGTACACGGCTTCACGAGACCTTAATTTTCCCTTATAATCGTTTGTACTGCGATTGACCCGATCTTCAGGGTCGCTTCTATTTCTGTATATTTTGATATAACAACCATGACTACCATTTTTTCTGCAGCAACAGTCTATTGTTGCAATTAGGTGAAGCAAAGTCATGTATTTGGAAAGGAATTTCCATAAAAATGTTTGAATGTTCTTTTATAATATTTATCTTATTTTATGTCCAATTCATAATTAAAATAAATTACGACTCGAAAATCGTGTATTTCGAAGTTAACGTTTATTTACAAATGAACGTAAGCTTATCTTTCTTGCTAGGAATCCGTTATATGAAAATTTAAAAAGAATGTCGGTTTTCCGGAATTCTAAGGCGTGAATAATAATGCACGTCTTATTATTCAATATGCTGAAAATATGTCAAAATAAACCGAGTAGTATACCCTTGAAATTTTTTCAGAAAAAGTTAGAAACTTAGCAACTGTTAAGTAAAAAGAGGAATCCAAAAATTTTCTAAACATCAATGATTTTTAATATAATAATGTACATTCTTTCTATACGTTGTATATTTTCTTTAAACAGTTTGACAATTATTCTCATTATTGCGCTTCAAACAACTTTTAGAGAATTAGGCCCTTACATATAATAATCAATAATCTGCTTTTTATTTATCTTCCATTATTCTTCTCACACACCACTTCTATTGTACAAAACGGCACGAAACGTATGTACACATGTTGGGCAGCGTCAAGTGGGACACACCTTATATTATTTAATAGTTTTACTCGCAATCGCTTATACAATGCACACAGAAAAATAATATTTCTTGAATTTTAAAATAAACAACAAGCCGATAACATTAAAAATGACAAGAAATTTTAAAATGTAACTTACATTTATGTATCATAAAAAAGTATTTGTACCTAGTTTAATAGCAAGGTTTTTTAAACGAGAATGCAAGCATCTGAAAATGCTAGCCTAGGTATGTATACAATAGTGTAAAAACGGTTTTCTTAAACAGTCACGAAATATTGGCCACTCTCTGAGGTTAGGCACGATTAAGGTATATTCCAAATATTACTAACACAAATAACTTTACTTACGCTAGACGTTATTTTATTTAGTTAATAATTTATACACATATTAAAATATTCAATATTTCTATACGTATTTCAACGATACAAAGAATCTACGAAAATGATTTTTATTTATTGCAATAGGTACTTTTTTTTACTAAATGTTATTTATAAATTACAGCAAACAATTAATAACTGGATTCAGTAAAATCTTAATTTTCTGTGTGCATAAGTGCTATCACTCTCTAAAACTGTAGCTACAACACTTTATGTATATTACACATACATACACCGTTAGAGATAAGCGAACATAAAAGTACGCAACTCTCTTATTTTATTCATTTTTCGCCTTAGTTTTTATTATTTACAGAATTAATAGTGTAACAATCGAAACCTATAGAATAAGTCTTGCGGAGATTTATCTTTAAGTTTTGAATTCGAGTAATAATTGACGTTTGATTTTACAAAGAAATCGGTACAATTGACGTTTCCATGATTTAATCATTTCATTTTTAGAAAGTTATAACTGATTGCTTAATTGGTAAGTATATTAGCAAATTTTCTTGGACAAATCACGCTTATAATAATGCTTTTTCGTTTTCTATTTAAAAAGTGATGTCTATTATATTACCCAGCTGATAAAAAATTGATTAATTATAATTTTTCGTTGTCTTATTTTGTTTCTCTATTTTTTTTCTTATCTTCAAATTTCTTAATACCTAGTAAGTATTTGCAATTTTATTGCCAGATCCATTTAGTTGTGAGATGAAATTTAAAAAACTTTTTCGATGCAGTGGACGTCAAGTCGCATTTTACGCCTTGTAGCAATTTTGAAAAATGCAATTTTACGCCCTCAGCATCGAAATAGTACATTACACAACTATTTCGGAAAGTAGGTGTTTCTCGCTCGTGTTGTGTTTACTATTTTTTATAAATGCGTAAAACTCGACCTAAGCCTATTTAGTATGCGTAAAGTACCCATTCTTTTTAAGAGTGCATCAGTAGTCAAAAAATTGGGTACATTACGCATGCTAAACAGACATCTAAAGTTTTACGCACTCAGTTCAATCCCGCTTTGATGAAATCTTTATTTTAAAGAGATTACAAGAATAAAATATTTGGGACAATCTTGTTAATTTGAATTTCTAGAATTAAAAAATTACAACGGAAGTTAATGAAATATTTAATCACTTTATGAAATAAAAAAAAAGAAAAAGAATAACGGATAATAGTTTAGTTTGCAATCCATTTTTAATAACAGTTTTTAAAAATCAAGTTTTTTACATTTTCATAAAAAGATATACTCAGTAACGTCGTTACCCACAAAAGAATAATAAGAAAATCAACTTCATCTTTAATTAAAACTTAATCCATGTAGAGGAACTAAGTTCGGTAAAGGATCCACCAATTTTTTACATAAGTAATAGTATGTGCTCAGGACGAAAATTTATTAGTATAAAAAACGAAAAACTATTCGCAAAGTTCCATGAAAAAATCGCAAGTATACAAGAGTCAAATCTCAAAATTCACATAAGCTTGAATGTTTCATTCAATACTGTAAAACATTAATAAATCATTTTTGATACTTTTTTCTGAATCCATAGTCCATACATTTTTTAATCTGAATGTATCGTGCATATAATATTAGATGAACATTGCAGCAGAAACATACTAATATTCAATCACTGTCAATCACGGATGTATATAATAATGAGTTTACAAAAAGATGAAAGTACGCGAGCATTAGTATTCAGATTCATCGAAAAAAGATTAAAAATAATTTGTATTTTTAAGCATATTGACTAAATTCACGGAAGAAATGTACATAAATTTCAGAGTATTCAATAAAATAATAATTTCTATTTAAAATTTTAAGCTTCTTCGAGTATCAGGTATAATCTATGCGCAAATACAAAAGTTTACCATACTTTGTCGTAGGGTACCCATCCGTGCTCTTTGATTTCACCATAGTTGAAAGGTTGTTACTTATAAGTAGACTCTTAAGGCTATGTCTATTAGTTTCTGAGGTTTGATTTTCGAAGCAAATGAAATATATTTCTATGCCTGGTGACGAATTCTTAAAATTTCTTCTCCGTGGATTTAGGCCAGTGACAGAAATGATATGAAAGCACTACTTTAACCGCAGAGACCAATTCACAAAAACTTACTTTTTTACATATTTAAATACGTTATATTACAATATTTGCGCTTTCACCAATTGCTGAACTGTACAATATTCTAAACAAAAGTATTCATTTAAACCGTTTGAAAGAAATGAAATTGTCGGTAAAACCGTATCTTGACTCTAATTGAATGCACATACATTTCATTTAATATCATAGCAGACTTATGAATTATAAAACAATGCCAAGAAATACAAAACGAAATGAAATTGTAAAGTTGTTGATCAGACACCCTGTAAAAGAAAAAAGTATGAGAATGCGGAATACGTTTATATAAATTTCAAAACAGTTATATGAAGCTTTTAATTATGCATTTTTCACTTCTAATAACCGATTAAATTTGAACTAATTTATCTTTACAAATAAGCGATTATTAAGAATCTAGACTTATAATAAAGTTCAGTTATTTAATTTACAGTTGGATATTTTGAGAAACTTTATTTAAACATTCAAAATCATGGTGAAAATCATTATCGATCATAATCGACACCATGAACTCGCAATAAATCTCCCATTCAAAATCCTATTTACAAAAGAATTTAGTCACTGTAGGACCACTAATTGAATCTACTTTTGAAACCTCTCTCTTAACTTTAACTATAAAAGTATTTCTCTCATTCTCTTGTAACGTGTCTTAGTTTCAGTACCAAAAATCTATAATTTAGCTAATTATACCAGCATATAAAATTATTAAGACTCAATTGAGTATTAATAATTAGAAGGTATTTAAGAATTAATAAATTTAATTCGGTTAAAATTTTTTAATTTGAAAAAAAAAACGGATGGAGTGTAAACATATATCAGACCGCAAGATGGACCCAGAGGGAAATCTCTTCCGAACTAAAACTTAGTAAGATTTCTACAGCCAGTGGGGCTTTACTTAAACAAAGAAATATAATGACTGCAACATAGAGAAGGCTAAACTTGTAAGATCGAACCAACGCGACGACAAGGATTTCCAATTCCTTTTTCGTTAACCAAAATCGTGTCAGTGCCGTAGATGTAACAGGTGGTCACGACAAAAACCAGTGTACCTTGAAAGGAGATCGGGTTACTTCTTGGACCAGGCGCCGCTGGTGTTCGTCGCACCACCTTTACCCAGCGCCGGGAAGTGATTCTCAAGAGTGTGACTAGTGGCGTGGGGTTGAAGATCGGCGCTACGCAGTATTTGGCCACAGTTGGCGCACGACTCGAGGCCCTTGATGCGACCCGAGGTTGTGTTCGTCTCACGTTTGTGAATATTGTAAAGTTCACGCTGTTTCTCGATGTCTGGTAGCAGGGCTAATAGCTCGGGGAAGACACGTTTGAAAGCCTCTGCACCCATCACAGTTCGACATTGTCTAATAAGCAATTGATTTATTAAAGTAATTATTATCCTATGAGGGCAAAATATTTACAATACTAGTTTAATTAAATAATTTTCTCACTGATGAGCCCAGCAGGTAATACAGGGCGAAACGCAATATTCGAAAATTTTTCTCGTTTTCGATATTATTTCAACATTATAATTTTCTTCCTTATTCTCCTTGTTTTCGATTTTACTAAGTTTAATTTTCTTACATTCATTACGTGGTGGTCATTAAGTGACTAATTAAGCCGTACATCAGCACAGAAAGTAATGGGTTAAATCCTTTGACTCGATGTGATCAATCAATTCGTTTTTTATTTATAAATAATGTTTTGTCTGTAAGGGAATAATTTTACTACACGAGCATCAATGAGAGAAGGCAATGTTATCGAAAGACAGAAAAAGTACCGTAGTAGAACATTCTTCGATACTATTAAAACTTATTTTTCATTAAAAAATAAGTCTAATGAAATTCTTGCAAACTTTATCGACAATTTTTCAGCATTTTTTATCTAAATAGTATTTTTTATCTGAGTAGTAGTAAATATTCGAATAAACAAATATAAAAACCTACTTATAATACTCGTCGGCATCACAAACGCCCGTCCGAAAGAGTCCGCTAAGATAGCGGAAGGCCTTGAGTTCCTCGCTCTCCTCGGAACCAAAACAGTTATTGAACTCAGCAATAAGGTTCTGGTTGCGACGCTGAAAGTCCGTGGGCGGCAGGTAAGCGTAGCAGCGCTGCTGGTGGGCCTGGTCGGCTTCATCAGGTACAATTGTGTAGCTCTCGCCGGAACTGTTGGTGAAGGTAAGACCGTTGAGGCGATTAAGAAAGCCGGGCGGAGGCGCGGCCGTCTTGGCCGGGGCACCAAAACCCGGTGGTGGACTCGTTAGACCCGGTGGACGACTCGCTGCTCGGCCCAACGCCGGAAAGTCCTCGCTTTTGCTTAGGCAGTTGGCAGTTTTTGCTTCGGCACTGCAATCAGACGATCGATTCATTGCTTTACCTTCATCTACTGGAATGCGGAAGATTTCGAAAACGATTACTTGAAGAAATACTTTTACAAATCGACATTTTAAAGAATGCTACTTTCTCGAGCCTCTTCAAAATCAGAGAGAAAAATCACTTCACTGAAAAAAACGACGCAATCTTTTTTTTTTAGACAACCTTTTCATTCAAAAGGAAATTTTCGTCTCAGACTTATTAACCCTTAGAGTCACAGCTTTTTTTGCAGATCGATAGCATAAATTTGGATTTATATTTTTGATCTGAGTGTACTTATAAGCAATTTAAGATTTTTTTTGATATATCACTTCTCTATAATATAAACATATAAAGTAAAGATTGTTTAATAAATCTGTGTAGTTTGGAGATTAAATCTAGTCTATATTTAATTTTATTGATTTTTTAAATGTTGTCCTCTGTACAGGACACTGTGACTCTAAGGGTTAAGTGATATTTATTCATTAAATAGTATTTAAAAAAATTGAAATTATCCTCATACACGAGAATACTCTTAGTAAACTCTTTAGATGATTTTCTCAAAAAATACAAAAAGGCGTTGAAAAGATCCTTAGATAAAAGGAATGTCTTTAACATTCCCAAAAAAGTCGTAAATCGCATTAAGAGGATTACTCTTTAATAGTACAAGTGAAAAATCGTGTCAGCTACCTTAAATTATTATTATTATTAGTGTTAAGATTATCGATCTTGAGCTCGGAACGTTTACGCTGAGCGCTCACCGGCGCAGAGGCAATGCCCGTGGACTCCGCACCACTGGCAGCTAACGGTTCCGAGCTCTGCTTGGTTTTGCTACGGTCGTTCTTGCTAGGCTCCTGGTCCCTGTGCTTGGCCTGCATCTGTTCTCCATTGTTGCTATTTTTTTCTGCCTTTTTTACAGACGAATTCAATTCGTTGCTTGATGTGTTTCCATTGCTCTGCTGTTGCTGCTGCTGTTTCATTTTTTTCTTTTTCGCTTTGCCCTTTGTAGCGTCCGCTGTTAACGTGCCGTTGTTCATGTTTGTAGACTGGACCTGCTCCAAAGGACCCGTACGAAATACATATGCATACATGAATAATGTTGTTGACAGTGGATTTTTGGTATTTATAGTCAAACATTACCTGAACCCAAGACGAAGCGGTGATGGTCTGACTTTGATTAGACGTTCCCTTACTAGATTTGGACGGTTTGGCAGCGAGACTGGGAAAGTCTTCGCCTGATCTAATTGGCGGAGGTGACGGTGCTAAAGGAGGTGGCGCTACCTTTTTACTTCGAGGTGTCACCGCAGGCTTCACACACGTGATCTTCGTCCACGAATGATTCGACGATGTGGTTGATGATTCGGGGCCGCTACGACCCAACGCCGGGAAGTCCGAGTCCCGCGACAAACCAGGCTTGATTCGCAAGTTTGGACCAGTTAAGCGTGTCGTAACGGTACCATTTGGCCTAATAAGTGAAAATAGTTATTAAAATTGTAATATATAAGAAGCATGAGATTTTATTTAATATTATTTTGATGTAACGATGTTGTCATGTGACATTATAAAGATCACGTATCAGAATATAAGAATGAAATCGTATAGACTTTTCACCCTCCTGAGCACCATAATGAGATATCTCATTCAAAATACACAGAATTTTTATAATGTATACTGTATATAACCTCATGTGCAAAAGGGTTGAAACGCATTACTCTCTGTCCACTCTTATTGGGCATTTGAACAATATATATTTGCCGAAAGTATAAGTGTAAATGGTTATTTGCTTTTTTATATAATATTGTTCTTAAATTTTCATTTTGATTACACTAACAGCATAAAAAATATTAAAATTTTTGGTTTGACTTACTATTAGACACAGAGTTAAATAATATCAAAGATTGCTTCGAACCTGTGATTAACGTGAATGGACAGATTTGGTGTCGTATTCTGCTGTCCTTGCTGCTTATTTGAGCTTGACACACTGAAATTGAGCGTTTTTGAGACACTAGTTCCAGGAGTGATGACGGGGCTGGCTCCGGATGCTTCGGGACCAAGAGCCGGGAAATTCTGATCGTAATTGCCTTGCCTGAGTACGCCACGTATTGTCAGATTACCTCGACCTTTAGATTGTCCTCCCAGATTTGGTACAAGGCATGGTGACGCATTCCCCAGAGTAGGAAACTCCTCGGTACTCTGTACATCGACCAATGGCTGGCGCACGAAACTTGGCTCTTCCACTGCCTGAAATGGCTCAGGTTGTTGATGTTGTTGCTGATGCTGATGCTGATGCTGATGTTGATGCTGATGCTGATGCTGATGTTGACCACGTGGAAAGTTAGCATTGCCGTCGTAGTCCCGCGAATTCCTCATTGGACCTAAAAGAAAGATTGATTTTATATAATAAAGCTTGTACAGTATGAAAAGCGCTCTTTTGTAGCTGTTAATGGAATTCAAGAAATTGATTTTTAATGATAGGTGCAAATTGAAAATCACACGAGCTCAGCTAGTATCGCACATTTTTGTTTTAAGTATTAGGGGCAACGCCAGCATTTGACTAACGCCACCCTGTCCGGTATCCTTGGAAGTTTTAGCAATATATCACCTAAAATTTGGACAACTTATCTTTTATAAAAGACCCCAACTCTGAACACCATTAAAATTACAAGGTGAATCTAGGAAACTTGTAACATCTCTCAGTATTAAAAAGTGTAATTAGAAAAAAATATTTTGTATCCGGAAATATTTTAAAGAAGGCTGACTTGATTGTCCCCTAGGTTCAATTGTATGGAAATAGTCGAATTCATCAAGACGCTGACTCAATTAATTTTTGTCGACTTTCCTGTCAAGTAAGGGCGTTAATTTTCTTTTAAATTAATTCTGTTGTCTTAGTGATAAAAATAGGTTTGAAAGGTTTGTGTTAGAGTCCTCTTCTTGTTGCTTTTGAAAAATGTAATGAGAAATGGAAATTGTTTAAAATAAAAATCTACAAATGGGATAGAAGAACAATGAAAAGTAATAAACCTGTAGGTCCCCTTCTATTCCGAATATCACCCCTGGGGGCTAACGTAAACTCGAGCTCGAGCGTTCTAGCCTGTTTAGCCGCTGCTTTGCCCAACTGCTTTCCATGCACGCTTGATTTATGAGCTTTGAGATCAATATCCGTTCGAAAGACACTGGTGAACTGTTCGTCGGCGCAGCTACCCTCTTCGCACAAGTGATGTTCCGACATGAAGTGTTCTCGCAGATAGTCATATGAGTTGTAGTATTGGTGGAGACCATCTGCATCACAAAAGTGACAGAATAGATGGTCCCGTCGCAGATGACGATACAGTTCGTCGTTATCCATATAGCGTTTATCACAAAACTCGCAAAGAGGATGGCCCTTGTGGCTCTTGTCGTCTAGATCACCTTTGCGTCGATGACGCGACAGTTCGATTTTCGTGTAGCTTCGGCGCTCGTGCGAGAAGATCTGCAAGCATTTTTTATACGATTCGGAGTAATGGACTTTTTTAAATTTTGTGACAACTAATAATTTTAATTAATGCTTGAAAAATCAAATATAGAAAAGAATAATCCTTCTGGATTTCAAAAGTAATTGTGAATCTTAGAAATAGTTGTCTTGCTAATTTAGTTTTGACATTCCACCTTTATTGTTTACAACTGTCTGTATAGCTGTTATAAAATAAAACTAATTATAAAGAAACATTAATTTTATTCAAATTTTAATGCACTTCAACATAATCTTTAGTTTTAAATGTATGTTAACTTAAAAATATGAAAGTAGAAAAGAAATGAGTCAAATGAGTAAAAGGAACTTTAATTCTTACTTTTAAATTTTCAACACAGAGTTCACAATAATGCAAGTCATGTTTCCTCCTCATATGCTCCTTAAGGCTGTTAAATGAACTGAAGATTTGGTTATCCTCACAGACACTACATTTGTGGGCCAACAACTTGGTAAACTTCTCTTGTATACTAGGACTCTCGAAGTAAATGCTATACCTTGTATCCAATAAGTTTCCTTTTCTTAAGAAACGAAAAGGCTTAACCTCATTAGTAAACACAACCTTTGGGAGATCCTGTCTACAAATTGGACATTCGTTTTGCTGACATAAAACTCGCATACGAGTACTGCACTCATAACATACTGGATGTTCACACATGCCAATGCTATAGTATTCTGCATTTCTATAGCAAACAATGCACGCATTGCTCGTATTGTTAGTACTTTCATTTGCTACTGACATTCTTCTTGTATTTGTAGTTGCTAGTGTTATCAAACGCTCAGTAACTCCTATATCAAAAATAATAAATAATAAAGTTAGTATTAATAATGAACTCCAACTAAATTTAAAATAATAAAAACTATTTTTCATATAACTGAAAAGAGATTAAAATAAATATAAAAAAGGATTTATATCAAATTTCAAAAATTAACTTATAGATAAACTTTTTTATCAATTTACTGCTTTACTTGAATCCTAAGATTAAAAAATCATTTTGATTACTTTTGTCTTATTATCACAACTTATGCATCACAAATTATAATAATAATCAAGATTCCTTAAAAATGATATCAATTTTCTTACATAAGTATGAAATAAAATAATATTTTTGACTAATAAGTCACTAAACCAAAAATGAACGATATGTTTGAAGGATTCAAAGTAGTTTTTTTCCAAACTCACCTTTGAGTTTCTCGCTGCGTATCTACCAGATGTTGCTCAACTCTTTAGATGTCGAACTAATAGTCTTTAGAGTCAACTAATACCCTAAAGTCAATTCTTGTTCAGTATTAGATACTACTAAGTACCAAAATAGACCAATTGTCAAAAAGCTGAAAAAAAGAGAAACAAGATAAGCGTCAAATTGGCAGGAAATAACAAACGAAACTGACAGAGACAAAACATAAAAATAAAAAATATACATAAGGTAAGGGAGTATTCATAGTTGGCAGTCAGAGTAAGATGGAGAAAGTGAGAGAGAAAAGAGGTTACCGATTCACTAGCAATGGGTCTACACTACTGCTGTCGCTCGAAATTTTTCTTCTAACGGCCCGAGTCTCGCTGTCGGCTATCTCCTTAGCAAAAAGTGTTTCCGCGTGTGGCTCTCTCGTTCCTCGCCTTTTTCCTTCTCTCTCTCTTTCTTGGTTAAGGTGTGCAAGTTGCACTCGAGGCGCTCGACTATATCTCCGAGACCTTGACAGTATACCTATGTATGTGTATATTATACGGCGATGGAAAGAAAAACCAGGGCATGAAGGCGAACATACGGAAACCTAGCAGTATCGCATACGCTCAGGTTTGGTAACTGTGCAGCGGTGATTAGTGGGGGGTGTAAGAAATTTAAAGGCAGACTTTTATCAGAGAATATAGAAGAAATACTAGTACGCATAGAAGGCTAGAGCGGCTGATTTCGTGAAGCCTCTTTCGGGCCCCCACCGCTAGTTGATCCCCCATAAGGCAGATGGCAGCGAGCTCACGTTCTCATATATATATATACACAAAATGAACATGCTCGGTTTATCCATCGCATGCATGCATATGATCATTGTATATTTATTATATGAGATTGTTATTCTTTTTTAATAAGGAAATAATTGTAATATAAAAAAAAATACATAATTAATTGCTTCAATCAAAAGCTGTTAAACCTAAGCCCCGGCGGTGGGGTACAATTTAAATACTGGATCTATTACATACAAGTTATAAATAAACCGCTCAAACCTTGTTTTGCAGAGTTGAGGGTCGTGGTTTCAATTCTCGGAGGCAAAATTTGTTTTTATCAATATTTTTAATTTAAAATTTTTTTATCATTATATATACATTGGAAATATTAACTTTCTTATAGTGTACAAAAACGTAAATAATAAAAAGGGAATGATGCTGCTCTTTGCTAATGCCAATAACATTTTTACAAAATTATAAAAGAATAATGATATTAACGTAATTTTATTCGAATGATTATTATGTAATCAAATAAAGTTAAAAATTATTAGATAATTGAAAGCTGTGTACATACAAAGAACAAAAGCCACGTTGTTGAAATATAGTTCCCACAACATACTTTCAGTATTGAACACAATTACACAAGTGAACTTAAGTTAGGGGTACCAACCCACTTTATTTTGTTACAGTTGCAACAATACTTATGTTAGATATGTTATATATGTATGTATTATAGAGTTAGTTGGGTAAAACGCCATGCTGTAACAATTGTGCTACCATATATCATTAATAAATAAATCAGATTAATATACATTAATCATCATTTATTTATCCTGCAACCGATTAAATATTAACACACGTTAATAAATTTTATATAAAAAAATAACAAGTATTAAAAAAATTAATGAATAACTAAATCATGTTATTGGCATTACTCGATGGAAACCGTCGGGAACTTAGAGCATATACTATACAGTAATATATATGCTCTAAGGTCGGAAAGGTGGCAGATGTCTTCCATCAGGATAGGATAGGATAATACGAAGGAAAATTTTTAATTAAGTAAAGCACCCATGAACTGCACTAAAATTTCGTGAAAAATCTATAAAATACGTACATATTGAAAAATCAAGCCAAGCTAAATTAATATTGAATAAATTCGCGTAAAAATAATACACCGTAAATTTTAAAATTAAAACGTATACAAATTTCATATGAAAATAAATGTCTATAAATAAGTTTGTAAATATATTATAAGTAGGCATAAAGTTAATTGTTTTTATTTTGCTTTTTTCATCATTGATTGCAATATATTTTCAAGTTTATGTTGTTCTAATGAATTTGCAGAGTTTATATGTTTTATTCTATAAGTTATAAGTTGCTCTATACATTACATAGAATTATTTTTTTTGCAAGCGTAAATAATTATGAAAGAATAAACAATTCATATATACCTCTTCATTTTGGTTTGTTCCTAAATCGCTTTTATTGTTTTAAATTCAAAGTTATAAGATGTTCTAATCATTTTGCATAATTATCATAATTTATAAACAAGACATAGAGAAACTTAATCGCTTGCAGAATAAAACAATTGAATGAATTGAAATGATGAAACAGAAATAGAAATATTAACATTCAAAAACACTTTACTCAAACAGCTTGTTAATGAGTTGCCAGATAAAAATCAATTATAGAAAATATAATTGATTTATTAAAAAATAAGAAGTTTAAAAGTCGACTTGACCTGAAGATGACAAGAGGTATTGCCAATGAGGACTAAGTTGGGAACGCTTATTCGTTACCTTAACTGGTTGAAAGCGCTTATTCCTTACCTTAACTGGTTGGGAGCGCTTATTTCTTACCTTAACTGGTTGGGAAACTTTATTCCTTACTTGACCTTGATTACTTGGAAGATCAAATTTTAAAAATGGTCAAGGACCTATTAGGGTTGGGTTTAATATTTTCAGCACTTTTCATTTCGGGATAAAAGGTAACATTAAAAGATTCGATTTAACCTTGTAATAGCCTTGAAAGTCACGGTCAAGGTCATCGACAGTTCACTTTCGGACGTAAAATTTTCTGCTCTTTCGATTTTCGGTATCAAAATTATGGCTTACCATTTAAAAAATTCTATTTAACCTTGAAATAGCCTTGAAGGTCATGGTCAAGATCATCGACAAGTTCACTTTTGGACGTAAAATTTTCCGCTCATTCGGTTTTCGGTATCAAAATTATGGCTTACCATTTAAAAAATTCGATTTAACCTTCAAATAGCCTTGAAGGTCATGGTCAAGGTCATAGATAAGGTCACCATTGGATGTCCCCTTTGAAACCCTACAATTGTTATCCACAACATTTTTTTTTAAAGTTTATATTTTCAGAGTTATTGATGTGTCCAAATTAAAATGGGACACCCTGCATATATATATATATATAAACTAAAAATAATTAATTTCAAATATTACGCGGCGCAACAGCGCCAAAACCTAACTTTGCCGAACTCAGAAAGAATTAGATATAACTATATAATATAGTTTAGCAGTGATCAGTGGAGGCCGGAGCGGAACGCTAAACAGACAAAAGTGGTGGAAGTAGCTAATAGGCTGGGTGACAGGAAGCGCCGACCATACACGGCGAACGAAGGAAACAGCCTTATATGCATAAAGTATAGTAAACAGAAATAAATAGATCATTTTATATAATAATAAGTGATCGAGAAGGCTTGCATAAATTATGAAATCAAATATAAATCTTTAATATTTAGAACATTAAGTCAAAACTCTGTCAAAAAATGATATATAATATCATAATATTTAATATAAAACTGAACTTCCTAGCACAAGTTGGAAAAGCACGCACAAGTTCAAAATTTAAAATAGTATTTCATATCGACTCACTCGGAAAATAGTTATAAGTTGGCACTAATATACAATATTAGTGCTATCTCATATAGCACTTAGATTGTAAATTTTTTTTTAAATCGCGGTAGATAAGTAGAAAATAAGTTTTGTCATATCAAATTTAGCAAGTTATACTTACCGTAAAATATTTAAGTTAGAGAATTGCATGAAACTAGTGGATTGCAGAAAAACGACAAAATTGAATGGTGTTACTGTTTGAATAATAAATTAGCCAAATATGATTAGACGAAACTTATTTTCTACTTCTGCTAGTCCAACTTGAGTGATGCAAACAATATTTTTAGGTTTTCTAAAGGAGAATTAACTTTTCTATGTTTATCAATAAGTAAACTATTTGAAATGGCAATTATTGAGGTTAGAATTCGTTTTTCGCTTTTATTTCGATTATGGCTCCAACAAAAGTACCAAAATTTTTTAAATTTCTAAGGAGAGGAATCAAGTTTTTGATGTCTATGAGTAATTTTTAAAAATCTCATTTTTTAAGGTTAGAATTCGTTTTTACTTTTATTTCAGTAACGGTTGAAGCTAGAGCGAAACGGAAAAAAATTCTGCTTTCCAAAGGAGAAATTAGTTTTGGATGTCTAACAATAATAATTATACTTTTCAAAATTGTATTTTTTGAGGTTAAAATTCGTTTTTCACTTTTTTTGAATTCTTAATAGGAGGTTCATCAGGTTTAAATTAACGAATAGATTTTGATGTAATTATAAATACAAGTTTATTATCGTATATTCCCAGTTGTAAATAACCAGCTGGAATTCCACCTGGATATCCAAGTAGAATTCTAGTTGGAATTCCAGCTGCACCTCCTGTTTTGAGACAACCTCCAGCTAGATATCCAGGTGGATATTCAGGTGGACATTTGGGAAGTTATTTTTTAGGAATTTGTAAATATTGTGGACACCACAAGTGTTTATCATCCGGATAATAACACCTAATCTGGGGTTCTAAGCTTATTTATATACGTTTTAATTTTTTTTTGAATAAATAAAAAAACGCTAATATGTAAATAACTTAGCTTAGGCCCCCAAATTAAGTGTTATCATCCGGATGATAACACCTATGGTGGCCACAATATTTA
>UELU01105587.1:0-12213 GCA_900490025.1 Megastigmus dorsalis
ATGTTACATAATAAAAATTATATTGTGCTCAAATAAAAATTGATAAAATTTGTATTAAATATTATTTGAAGTAATTTTTGATATGTAATATAGTAATTTTTATCATCTACTGTAATAACTTCAATAATTAGCAGTTACAAAAATTATAAAGAACGTGTTAATAATTGATACGTTTGTAATAAAAATCGCTATAAAGAAAGTAAGTCTCACCATTACTAAACATTATAGTAATTTTTCTATAACTTATAATAAATCTTAGTATAACATTTTTCTCAGTGTACCTCCCGGCCCCAATAAATATTATCTATCTATCTATCTCTCTCTCTCTCTCTTTTCTCTGTTTCCTTCGATTTCCGCGGCTTGTACCTATTTTTCTGATGGTTTTACTTTTAACTCCTGGAATCTGCGGATGTTTCGAAATTGTTAATAGCATGGAAGAATAGATTTTCCATACGTATAAGTAGTAAAGATTTATCGAAACGTAATAAAAGATAACGGCCTATAGTTAATCAACAGCGGTTTTCAATTAACGCTCTTTCCTTCTCGTTTCAAAAATCAGTCACAAATAATGAGAGGCGAATGCTCGCTTAAAGTAAAGAACACCACGTTAGCACCGCTGCGCAAAACAGCGCATTCGCTGCTGTTATTTCTTTTGTGACACAGTTCGCGGCTATTCGCAATCAAATGTAGGGGGGCGGCAGGGAGGCGGAAAAACAAAATTTTGCCCGAGTAATTATGGGTTAAAATACACGACTACGATAAACTAGGCGACGCTTTTATGAAATAATTAATCGTAACGGATTTTGTGTGCGAGGGCGTTAAACGCATGCGGAAAAAGCGATTTTTATTACAAAGCAACAAAGGAACTTCCATCATGTTTTTGTTGTCCCCGAGAAGAGTAATAATGCACCAGTATACGGTCGAAATTAAAAAAGTCCTCCCCCGCTCTGCGTTTGTATGGTTACGGAAATTACGAAGAGCGTGTTTTTCTGCGGAACCTTTGGCACTATCCACCTGCAGTTTTGTACGCATGTTTTATTCCAGCGAAAAAGTAATTTGATACCGAGTGCTAAACATATACAAATAATTACAAATCGTTTAATTTATACAATTATTAGTCTTCTTATTTCGAGTAATCACAAATATTGCATTTAACGAAATGTGTTTGTCTTTTAGGATTTCCAAAAACTGTATTATTTATTTAAAACAAAATTTTGTAATTAACAATATATTTTAAGAAAAAATAAGGTCCGCAAAACAAAAAGTAAGTCTCTGTACGCATATGTCGTTTTACCACATCTGGGATTGGTCTACTAATATTACGTATACGATAACAACTGTGCATAAGTAACTTTTAATTTCAATATATTAAATAATCCTCTAAATTCCAAATTGCTATTCGTTCGCAAACTCGAACGAAAAGCAACACCCAAAAACAGCATAATGCACCCTAACGATATATAACCACATAATTTACCGGCTCCCATCAACAAACTCATTCCCCTTACAAAGCAAACACACGTGCACACACAAACACACGTAGACCAAAGCTTGGAAGCAGGTCGAAGTCACACAAAGAAACTCCTCATAATCATCGAGCAATTAGCGTATTGGCCTGTAGTCGCACAACAGTCGCCTAATGTAATTGAGCCGTTTGCCCAAGGAATGGGAAGCCGATGATCTTTGGCGGCGAGCGTGTGTGTGTGTGTGTGTCCCTCTCTCCCCAACCCTGGCGTGCTCTGTGTGCGTTTTGTCAATAGAGCTTAACGCGCACGAGACACGAACGCAGTAATTAATCCCTGTAACAGGATGAGCTCTCGTGACGCTCTGTCTCGCTCGCTCTCAAGAGGTCGAGCCTCTCTCTCTCTCTCTCTCTCTGGCTCATCTCGCATATCTGATATCTGAAATCGATGTAAGCAAGGAGTCGCTCTCGTCGACTTCCTTCCAAGCGCACACACCTACACACGCGCTCAATGCTAATGACATAACTTGTATATGTACGTATGCGGGTGTGTGTGTATTATTTGTTTGTGCAGTGGATGTATGTGTACTGACATGTCTTGTTTCTGTTTCAGGTAAGGATCTAAATTACGCCAGTAATAACGCCGGTGAGTGTTTTTTAACCATCTAACCATCGAATTGTTTATTGACGCTTCATTTGTCGTTTTTTGTTATTGTTTTTCTAATCCCTCCTCTACTGGCCTTCTTCTGGAAATAAACCGTGAGCTTCCTACAGTTCGCGGTTGATGTTTTGAAAATAAGATTTGTTTTCTCGATGCTCAGATATATATATGTATAGGTATATATATAGATACATCCGTATAGATTTACCGCAGGTGATCGATCAGTATTTGTCTTTTAAACTGACTTTGATCAATCTAACCGACAAACAAATTCACTTGGGAGATTCCTATACGCTAAAATCTTGAATTTTCATAATATTAAATTCATTTTATAATGAAATCGAGAATTCAAATCCATTTGTTATTTATAATAAAGTAGATTTAAAATAATCTAGTAGTATTATTTTCAGCAATAGACTAGGTATTAGTGCAATTATTTCAAGCATAATAATACGTTGAATTAAGATTAAAAAATGTCCTTAGTTCAATAAGGAAAGTCTAGTAAGTAAAAGTTATAAATCCTATTATACTATGCCCGCAACAACTTCTAGTCAATTAATTTTAAGATGATAACTCTACTAACTACACGTAGTTGGTAAAAGTTGGTTAATTACTTCACTTTAAGACTGTTTACGTTTTTATTCCATAACCAATTCAGTTGATAGTTGTAATTAACTTAGAAACTGTTTTATGTTAACGATTGCGAATAATACTTGTCGTATAATGTATCTAATTATTGCTAGCAAATATAATTATTGAATAAATGACTACTCAACTAATTTTAAACTTTTAAAGATGTTTATATAGTTGATAAAATATAATATATCTGAAGTACCGAAATGTTATTTATAATAAGGAATTTTTACGAGAACACCTTAGCACAAAAATAAAATTCTAAATTCATCCAATATAAATTTATCGACTGGCTAAAACAAATTAAACCAGTTACTACTTATTTTTGAACACGTGTTCAACTATCATATATGATAACTGAAAAATTCATCCTCGACCTTTTTCTCTGCAATTGGAACGAATTCCCGCGCCAATCTAGCATAAGCTCGTATCAGTTTGTCTCTGTCGATGACTGTCTTGCCTCTCTCCTTCGGGCGGAGGGAACCAATCCTCACATATCCGCGACAACAGTGACGAAATAAAAACTGCCGCGCGGCGCTATACTTTTACAGACCCCGTATACGCCATAATACCTCCTTACCCCACCAGCTGGCATCGATTTCAATTATAGGATTTATTCTCACGCGCACGTACACACATACACATAGACGCGCGCGTGCGCGCCTTGTACTCCTTTTTACGTACCGTCATAAAGAGAGCCTGGCGAGCGAACCCTCGCGAATAAAAACTACGCGCAAAGAAAGGGCCCGTGAAAGAGAGCGAGAAGAAGAAGAAAAAAAGAGAAAAGGCTTCGCTCGCGCAAAGAACACGAAAGGGGTATAACGAAGTATGGGCAGAAGTAAAGGCGCGCCATGAGCTCGCGCGACGCGGAGCAATGCGCCGCGATAAAGGCTAAGGTGGGGATGGCGATATCTCGAAAGTCTCGAAAGCGTCGACGTTGCCAGTCGAGGCTCCGGCACTGGCTTTACGAGCTTCCATCCTGTGAAAAGGAAGCTGAAGAGAGAAAGTGTATAGAGAGAGAGAGAGAAGAGGGGGATCCGATCGCGGAGGAGGATGCGGGTTTTCCCTCTTGGCTAAGGGGGTGAGCGCGCGGCAATCCGGCTGATTAGAGAGAACCGAGAGGGAGGAGGCGAATTATGTCGCGGCTCATCGATTTCAATTTGGTGATGCAGTGCCACCGCGCGGCATTAGTGGGGAAATAATTCCGGCAGAGTTCTTCGTGATTTGGGAGGGCATAGGGGTGTCTCTCGCTGCATAAATATATATATATATATATCTATATACGTGTTCAGCCGTCTCTCGTTTTGGCCGCGTACAAGTAAGTGTGTGTATATCTGTATGTAGCTGAGCTTGGAGATTGGCGATGTGGATAAAAGGAAAGAAAGAGGGAGCTTTTCCTACGGAAGCGGACGAGAGAGAGAGAGAGAGAGAGAGAGAGAGAGTATGGGCAGCTTGCAAAAAGCGACGAGTATTTCCCGTTGCTTTTCGGATTGATCGGGCTTGATCAGATTTTTCTCCTTTGAGAGCGATTCTACGCCTTGTTCTACTGCTCTTTTTGACGTATTAGCGTAAAAAAAAAGTAATAACAATGGATTCGCGAAGAATAGACCTACTGTTGAGAAGGAAAAATGTTTAATTTATAAACGAAAATAGGAAAAAAACATGTTAAGTAGATACGGTCGAGCACGGTCAGACTATTAACTTTGTCAATGTTACGTTGAAACAAAAAAGTTTAGTTCTTCAAATAAACGAGATAAAATATCAAGATATATACTCAAAGCAATACAGCAATTTGTGCCTGCAACAGAAGCTCGCTGTATGCGCGATTGCGATGTGCAATTAAATAAAATATCCGGTCTAATCCCTCAGCGAGCGAAAAACAAAAAAAAACCATCTCGGCACGCACAAAAGACACAAAGAATAATTTCCCAGGGCCAGGAAAAAAAAAAGGCATAAATATTTTTCAGCTATGTACACACGAGTCCGCGAGAGAGTGAGAGAAAGAAAGGAAGAGAGAAACAAGAACTAAGCGAACCCGAATTAAATCGCATTTTGATCCCGTGTGATGCACGCGAGCGCGCAAAACACTCCTCGCGCGAACGGTAAAAAATCAGTTTTTTACCCCTACGCGCGCGCGACATTTACGCTTTCTCTCATTCTCTCTCTCTCTCTCTCTCTTCTTTTCTTTTTCTTTTTTTCCTTCCGCTTCTTCCTGAACCTCGGCGACGAAATGTATGTGCGGCCATGCGTCCCCGTGCACACAAGTGCATTCCCAGGCGATTATGCATTTGCACGAGCGCGGGGTGCTGGATCGGCGCGAATCGCGGGGGGAAAAGCATATATATCCGCGACGCTGGGCGATATGCGCTTTCGCGTTGTGTGTGTCTTGTGGATGATGCATTATGGATCGTTAGCGAGTAAAATTCAATTTTGCACGATAGGTTTTTTTTTGTTCTTTTTTTTTATTAATTGTGGGGGTGAGTGAATTGATAGATAATTAATTTTGTAAAAGAATAATTTGTAGTGTTTCCGAATTTGTTACTTATAATTTATTATAGAGGATATCGTGTTGAAAATTTAACTTGAGTGCATTTGGAATACAAGATCATACATGTATGACATTTAATATGTACATTATAGATCTGTTGAATCAGGTGTCCTCAATTCAATTATAATACTTAATGATAACAGCTAAATTATTCCCATTTACACATTCGTTTTAGATCTACCACTGAATATAATATTTTATCAAACAAGGACTTAATTCGTATTACAAAACAGAAAATATTCTGTATCAATTAAAACTTTGAAAATTACTTAATGATTATACAAAGTCGCGGAAATTCCATGCAATCAAAATAAAAAGAATCGAAAAAAGTATCGTCGAGGTAAAAGCGCCATATTAACGATCGCTCAGTTTCTTAACCTCGCGAGGATCAGAAAAGTCCGCTCTTGTCGGGGAGCATAATAGCGGAATTCAGAATAACTTGGGCGCAAGGTGAGCGATAAATTTGAGAAGAGAGAGAGTGAGAGAGAGGCCAGCAGCTGCAGCATCCGACAAAAGGCTCGTTTCGCGCATCGGGGAGACGAGAGCTGTATATACCTCGACACTGCACATCGTAGACCCGATGGAAAAAAAAGTCTATAGAGTCGAGGCCGCACGGAAATCGTTCGAGTGATTTTATGCGACGACGACGCTTTCCTGATGCAGATCGGTATTGTATACACGGACATGCAGATGGACCGATGCTTTATTCGTGCGTATTATAGCGGCTGATCGATCGATTGATTTTTATGGGACCTCGATTTTTCTTAAGCTTACTTAATGTCCTGTTTTATATGAACTTAAATGCAGTAAGATAAATTTGGGGTATAGTACTGTTAAAAAGTTGCGCATTAAGTAGGTGAGATATCGAAAAAGCCAACCGCGTCGGGAAATGAGGAAAAAGGGACGAGGCGGCGCTCGCGATATTATCGCAAGTTTCCTATAATTAGCCCGATATTATTATTCAATATATTATTCAGTAAGGATGTAGCTGACGTATGGATGCAGCGCTTCATTAAATTTACAGAATTTCTTGCTTCTCTCTGCCTCTCGGCTTAATTAATACGCCAACTTTGTTTTAATTTCGCGAGCGCACCAGAGAGAAAGAGAGAGAGAGAGAAGGTGCTTCTACTGCAGCCATCGCTTGTGGCTTCGTCGCTCTAAAATCGTCTTATTACTAATAAGAAATTTTCTCTCCTCTCTCCGAGACATTAATTCAAGCTTACTAATTAAGTTTATACTTATAAGAACAAATAGTCACTTTGCCGTCAGTCAAGAGCAATCGTAATAGTTGCCTACGCGAACGAACGACTTCTAATCTAAAATGACGCTAGATTCGTGCTCTGAATTAATTTACAATTATTTAGCTCGCAAGAATTTATTGTAATAATATCCTTTTATTGCTTATTATACAATTTTAGTGACAATGATTGGTATGAGAAAAGTCTAAACATGAATTACGGTATACTTCTTGCGCAACGTAATTTTGTTTTGATATGTATAACGCAACTGTCGCTAATAATTAATTATTAGAAAAAAAAAAATTGCTATTCATAACCGAAGTGGTGTAAATACTAACCGAAATATCGTAGAGAGAAAGGGTAAGCATCGAATTCCATTTTCCATAGCGTCGCATTTTTCAATCGAATTAAATCTAAATTGCCTCCAATTTTTCTCCATTATTTATACAAGTAGAAATTTTAGGCGAAAGATCGCGAGTGCAGAGCACAGAGAGAGAGAGAGAGAGAGAGAGAGAGAGAGAGAGAGAGAGAGACAGTGACGTCGAAAATTGATTGGCGATGCAGGCGGTGCGCGCGAGCGGCGGTGCATTCGAGTGGTTGATAATTCGGGTACGTAGTCGTTGTCGTCGGTTCCTGTAACTGTATAAATAGGCCACTGCGTGGCTGGTCGCACGCGCTCTCGCGAATATAGTCATTTTCGCTATGCCTTTTGAATATTTGTTCGTTACATATTCAAATGCCACGCGGGAGGTGGGGGGGGGGAGAGGCCAGGCGACACACGAAACGAGGCGCAGTCACACCGGTCAATAGACACCGCTTCGTCCTCTCTCTCTCTCTCTCTCTCTCTCTCCGCCATTATATGTTAATGACAACTCATGGACAAATGGGAAATCCACCTCCTCCCTCCAGCTGATATTTTAAGTGCGTTTGCGCTCGCAGCTATTGTCAATGCAGAAGCGCTTGCGTAACATATATATACGCGCTTTGATTTGCTTAAAAACATTATTACAGAGCGCGTATGGCTCGCATTATTTGCGTATGATATACAGGCGACGAAATGCATGGACGTGCGCGACTCCATTAAATGCGAGTGGAAAAGCAGCTTTTCGGCTTTTAGTATTTCACGGTGAAGCGCTGGGTAAAGTTTTCGAAGGGTTCAACTGACCGAATTATGTCTGATTTTACGATTTTGCGTTAGGATAAAAATTGGATCTCTACGGGAGATAATGCGATGTAACGCCGCTGACGAGGTTCATCATCATTTCATATTTGCATCAAGGTGTTGTCTGGCTTTTATTTAGCGAAATGACAAAATGCTTCGCCTGTGTTCGCAAATGGCGCATATTCCCCTCTTGCATGGCGTTTCCAGTCGTTCATTACGGCTCATTTTTCGCCCCGTAAATATTAATGCGTGATTTCCGAATGGCCGCGGGAATCGCGACTAGAAAAAACGTCATATAACGTAAGCTTTATAACAGAGGAGGTTTTATAACGCCGTAAATTATCAGGACGCCTGCACTGGGTTAATATTCATGCTTTAATTCGAACAAACATAAAATGGCATTTATGCGAAAGTTTATTTCCCAGGCATCGCGCGAGTTGATAAATCGATAGTCTATTTCTGCCAGTTGCGTAATCCAAAATTAAACTATTTTTATCATGTGATTGAATCGCGTTTTACGGTTCTTTTTTTTTCATCTAATGGAGAATATTTATTGACTACAAGTGGATTCAAAAATATGCTGTAAAATTAAATAATAATCTATTTTATAGGAGCGAATGCGGTATCCAATGGATAGCAATGCAGCTTATAAGCTTAATTGTAACAATCTATAGCTCGGACTCTAGCGTCCATTGACTCTACTAACATCGTGCCACGCATCTCATTTTTTCCTCAAAAAAATATTTGTGTAAAGCTTCAGTCAAATCCATGATGCGGAGGGTATGGACTCGCTTAGTAAATCGTACGGCATGAAACAAAGGGTCGTCAAAGCAATAATAACTATTATAACCACCGTAACAATGGATATATTTATTGTATTTTGTGTCGATACTAGCATCTTTGATCGACGCAGATTGAATATTCGATCCCAAGTGCGATGCGCGCTACAGATTTCTGAGGCGGTTAGTCTGGTTCCGGTATGGTTATAATATCGACTCAGCACTAATGCGCCTGTACAATATATATATTATTAATGATTTTCTTTTCGACACTCAGACTGTGCTTCTTATTTAATAAAAATTATAACCATTTCAATAAACTATACAAAATATTAAAGCCACATTATATTACAAATCTAAATCAGTATGAATCATCATGAAAAGCTAAATTCTCAACTGTTAATCCAAAGAAAACTCTATATACATATGTATAGATCAGAACGATATATATATAACGTCGGTTACCACAATCGCAAAATCTCATCTACAGCCGTCTCAAAACTATAAATGCGTTATTAAATTTGGTCGCGTATCGCGCGTATGTATCTCGTCCTATTCCACGGTGGAAATAATCCCTGTTTATTAGTCAATTAGCCCCGGGGACCCAAACTCAAACCGCAGGAGGTGGGCGCTGAAAAATTCGACTATATAGCTCGATCGGCGCATAAGATGAAATTTCGCAGATAATTCGGGGTATACAGGGCTCGATCAAACAGTCACGATAACACGATGATAGCTGCGAGCTCGACTCAGTCTTTCTCTCTCGTTCTCTAGCGCTCTCTCTCTCTCTCTCGCTCTCTCTCTCTCGCTCTGTGCGATTTAATCGCAAAGGTACATGCGCACGCGGAACTTAATTCACGGCTGGTAATCGCCTTAGACTCCCTAAATTAATTTTCCTCTCTCTCTCTCTCTCTCTCTCTCTCTCTCTCTCTCTCTACTGCTCTCTTTCTAGATCTAGCCAGATAGAGAGAGAGGATTGTACGCGGTAGTCGTCAGTCGTTTAATTCGATTCATCGCGCGAGGAATCGTCAAATCGATGCAGACTGCGGAAGTCGCCGTGGCTTTATTGAGTGAATCCTGGAACTGGAACTTTATTAAACTTGTCTCTACTATCCTAGTTCTTTCTTTCTGCGAGAGGGAGACAAAAAGAGAGAACAGGGCGAAGAATACTTATTTGATCCCAGAGATTAAACGTATTATTTTTGAAAATATATTATAATTAGATTTTGTTTTATTTTATATAATATATTAATTAATTCTTATTAGAAATGCGTTGAATGATTTTATTGTTCGTTGAAGGCGCTTGCTTTCGTTTAATTATACAAATGCGAATAAAATTATTTCGAAAACAGTTAATGGATGCAAATTTCAAATAGCAAATAATATTGCGGGTAGTCAAATATATTGGCGTAATTATTTGCGATTGTATATAATTCGAACAAAATATTAAACAAAATTTTAAGTATTATTGATAAACATTGCAAATTAGTACATTCAATGCATCTTTGATTAATACCACTATAAATCTAATTATTTCATTGCTAAATTTTAATTTGTGATATTGTCATTTTATGCTCAAACTCTGTTATATTTTGATCGCAGTATAATATGCATCGATGTCACATAAATTGAATTTCGTTCTAATAAAATTATTTACGTTCGATGCCTTAATTATTAATTTTCGCTGAGCTGACGCGGTTTTCATCTTGAAGTTTAGATGGTTTACTTGACAGATTATTCGTTGTACTTATTATTCATTATCGTATGATCCAGTTCGTGAAAAATAAAATAACATAGTTAGTGAGAATTGATTACTCAAAGCCCCGGGATTTGCTAGAGAAGATTTTCTGGGGTAACAATTACAGATCGAGAAGATGCACAAGCAAATTTCAAGCGATTTATGCACAGGGCAAAGCAATCAGTGATATTAAACCTCCCTTTCCTCGCATTTATACTTTGTTATTTCAAACCACTGCTTAGTTCGTCCATAGTCACAGCTCGAAACCGATTTGTTTCGCGAGGCGTGGATTTTTTTCCTTCCCTCTGTATCCTTTTACTTTTTTTTAATTTATTTATCCAAACGATCAAGTGCGTCCCTGCCATTCTGCTTTTTATACACACATACAGTCCATAAAGCCACAGAGACGCCAAATGCAAAAGTGAGCGTATGTATATGTATGTGATGCAAGGTAGTGCGCGTGAGATAGAGTCGAACTAAAAACAAGCGAAACAAAATAACGACGCAAAACATTCTCCGCGCGTTAAAAATCCCGTTTGCTTGAATGCGCAGCTCGCGTTGTTTTTTTTTTCCTCTCCCCACCCTATTTTTCCCCCCCGTTATTTTGATTTTCCGTTCGCATTTTCAGTGATTTCCCCAGCGATATCAAATCGCGCGAATCGAAACATTCGCGCACACACACACACACACACACACGTGCAGCGGCGCAAATATCTAGGTTTGCTTTGTTTTCATTGCGGATACAGATACATGCACACACAGACGGAGAGATGTATATATGTTTTTCGCGATCCCCGCGTCGCTGCGTCTATTTTTTCACCGCACCCATGCTTGTCGGTGTGTTGTGTTTTTTTATCTTTAATCACTGCCGCGTTTTTGCTGGCGATCAAATTTCCCTGTACGGTTGACGTGCGGCAAGGAAAAAGAGATAGCGCGGGCGGTGCCTCTCTTCGCTCCCTCTCTCTCTCTCTCTCTCTCTCTCTGTATGTGCAACATTCGAAAAATGCTACGATCCCATGCGTCGGGGATTATTTGGATTATTCGCTCGATTCCCGGGATTCTCGATACGCAGTACTTGCCTATACACGCGCAGATCCGCCGCTGCTGCTGCTGCTAGTACTATATGTCTATTCTTGAAAATATCTACTCCCCCTCCCCCCTGGTTTTGCAGCCCGGTAGTTATTGCATTCTTAAGCCGTTGAATGCCGAATAAATTTCCGATCGCTCGGCCATGGCGCGGCAGCGGCGGCCTGAATTTCATTCTTTGCGGCAAGCCGATCTAGTTTCCAACTTGTGTTGCGCGGAAAATTCTTCTTTTTTTACCGTAGGTGATGTTATACTTTTATGCTGTGAAACAGAGTTCGGATGAATCTGCGTTACAGAGAAAAATCGAATTTTTTTTTTTATTGTGAAAGAAGATAAACACTCAGCGATATTGCATGCGCATAAAACAACGTATTCATTTACAAAAGGAGTGAGAAATTAATCATTTGCAAGTAATGCTATAAGAATAGCAGCTGTATTACATTGCAAAGATACAATTATAAGCTAAGTTAGAGATAAGAATCCCAGCAAATCATACGAGAATATCATTCGTAAAAGAAAAAAAAAACAACTCGAATCTCAAACGAGTCATTAAAATTCTATGACCATCCGAAAAAAACAGTATACACAAGCACACGGTTATCCAAGTTTTACAAGCAGCGAGGCATTAATTCGCCGTCAGCTTGGCAAGTGCGCCGCGCTCTCCTTATTAACAAAGCGCCGCTCATCCAGATAAATCCCATCCAATCCTTTAACCTCCCTCACCCCCCGCCCGCCCCTCTCGATTCATCCTCATTTGCCGATGCAAATTGCAACTCCCACCTTCTATTTACCGATTCTCTCCGGCTCGAGCGCTTGGCGCGTGCTGGTCTGCAGTGCTCTGGCTCTTTTTCTCCTCTCTATCTCTCTCTCTCTCTCTCTCTCTGTCTCTCTGTCTCTCTCTCTCTC
>UELU01105589.1:0-23363 GCA_900490025.1 Megastigmus dorsalis
CCCACCCACCCCCCAGGCCTTATACTCGCTGCAGCGCCAGGCGATACTTAAATTTACGTATGCATAAACACTTCGACGACGACGTCGCCGTCGTCGTCGCTGGCGGAGAGAGAGGGAGAGAGAGAGAGAGAGAGAGAGATAGTGCATCCTGCTCTCTCGCGTGCGCTCTGCAGACAATAATATTTTTCGCTGACGATGGATCTACTGCCTGACGCAACTTTCGCGGCAGCCACTGCACGCCGCCGAGTAGTTGTATCGTCCTATCCCCCTCTCACCCCATCATCCACCCCCATATCACTCTCTCTCTCTCTCCCTCTCTCTCTCTATACTGCTGCTGCATCCACCTTGCTTCTGGTCGCTTCGCTCTCCGGCTGTACGTAAACACGGCTTTTACGAGCCGCTTACACGCTCTTTAGCGATTGCTCTTGTATATATATATATAGATATATAGACAGTGTAAAAAGTATAGAGGCGCAAAGGATAGTTGCCGTCGTATCGCCAATGGTTTTACGTAATTATATCGACCGATGCTCCTATATATGGATTTTATATGCGGTTAGTGGTGGTAAAACTCGGCAGAAAAAGCAATATGCTTTTCTAGGGATATTTTTCATATTTTTTATACATCTATACATTGGAGGCTGCATCGAAGATTCCATTATTTCCATATGAACTTTGTTTCGCGATTCTTTAAAAGTTCAAGTTAATGTGTGATAATACTGCAATTTGGATTAGTTCTAGTACAAACAAGTATTTTTAAATGAAAAATATGGTACTTGTGGAGGCTAAATAATTAAAAAGTACTTGCTAACATTGTTTGAAAAGGGAATCAAAAAAATTTACATTCATTTCGATGTTTTTCAATATAGCGAATAATGTTTTGAATGTAAAATAATATTACAATTGAATCGTATAATGAAAGCAAAAAAAAGTTATAATATAATGATTTGGCTAAATAATCTAGTTCAAGAGATATATTATGTAATTTACAATATTGTATATCTTGAAACTTCAATTGATCAAGAATTTTTGAGTTATCTATTTCACCGATTTGGAAAAACTCATTTTTAGCAAAACGCTTTCAAAGTTTCTCTACTTCTTGCACTCTAAGCTTACGGCTTGATGCACGTCCACTTTTTGTTCCATTTACAAATCAACTGTCGGCTCAAGACTTTGAAAAGATATTCTGCACTTCAAAAACTATTGATTTAGATACTGTTTCTTTTGAACCATTTTCTGAGAAATGGATTTATATGTATTAAATAGATTTAATAGTTAACAAATGTAACATTTGATTTTATGCCTCTACAAGTACTTTTCTCAGTATTGACACAGAAATATTGCTTGGAGAATTTTCCAAAGATTTATAACAATATTTTCTTTTTTTATCTTTTGAATTTGTATAACACCTTTAAACTCAAAGAAGACATCTGTGGCGCTTTATCGACTGTTTTTTTTCGCTTAGTGAACAACTAAGATCAACAACTAAGAAGTTTTGAAATTGTATTACATTTGCCATTCGATTGTTAATTTAACTTAAATTCATTTTTACACTAAGTTAAGTTTATTTTATTTTAGTTTAGTTAATTTAAATTTATTCTTTTTTATTTTTCAAAAAGATTAGGTATTAGGTTCGAAAGGCGCTGATTGCAATAATAAAAGATTTATGCTAATGTAAGAGGTTCGTGAAAGAAAAAGTAGTTTAAAATATTTTTCTAATATTTATTATTCAATTAACCAAACTACGATTATGTTTTTCTTTTACAAATTAATCATTAATTAGTTTTAGTCAAGATAATCCCGTGTTCGTAGAATCAATGATTTTTTCGGTAGTAGCAGTATAAATGTGTTGAAAAATCACCGAATGACATTCAATAGAATGAACTAAAAATAATAGACAGAAAATTTCAAAGAATACGTGAACGTCAAGAGTGAATGTCAAGCTAACAATTTCGTAAATTGATGCTAACTATTGGTATAGTACGAAAATTAAACAGCCACGCAGATGAGTGGGAAAAACTATATTCTTTTGTTGTTCCCTATATAAAAAAGTGATGACCGGATGTTGTGAAGCCAAGATAAACGTTATGTGATTGGCTCATGTAGTGCGCATGCGTCTAAGTCAGGAAGTCTAAATCTCTTCTATGGTTAGGGCGCGCAACGCGCGCTGTTCAAACACTAGTCTTGTAAAAAGAATCGTATGTGTCAAGTTGAAATGTTTATTCATTCTAAATTTCTGTTCGGTTAATTACTATCTTTCTTTATAAATTCTACTGTAGCTACATTTGATATCATGCGCATTAAAAATTGTGTATTTACAAAAATACTTTCTTTTAAGTTAGTTAAAAATTTGAAAATTGGTGCTCCTCAGATTTCAACAATTTTACTGATACATTTGGAATCTATGTATATTCAAAACTATTCAACGTAGTAGAAAAAATGACGTTATCTATTAAATATTTATTTTGATTTTTTGTCCACGGTGCTACAGAAAAAATGATGCCCGCACACGCTTTGCATAATTCATAGATATGGATACATATTTAAATCACTCAATAGCAATAAATTTTTCAACAATGTAATTTCCTTTTGAAAAATTCGCAAGTATGCATGTATATCTCGGAGTAACATAGCCTCATATGAAGAAATTACATGCTTTCACTTAAGTTTTTGTACTAAAAAGTGAGACGTAATATTTAGTTTCATGATAGAAAATCCAGTTCATTCTTTATAAACTTTTTGATAAAAAGCATTAATTTTTAACGAAATATGACCTTTTTTGAAGAAAAACCGGTAAAACAAACTTTGGAGGTTCTGAAAAAAGATTTCTTTCTCGAAGATCAATTGATAAGTGAGCGTAATATAATTTAATGTAGCAAAATGGGTTTTCATTCGATAAAGACATTATATGTTTAATTACATATACTTTTTCAGTTTTTTCCCGAAAAATATAATTAGAAAAGTTCCATTCGAAGCCAAAAAATGTTGAAGGATAATTTTCTCCATAGGTTCATTTATGAAAAAGTTTCTTTATATGTAGACTCTGTAACGAAGCCATAAAATAAATTTCAAGTTGAAGGCATTGAAGGAATGAGGTATCTTTCTAGAGTTCATACTGACTAATCAGTAAATCTCCGAATAGAATTTGTATTAAAGAAACTATATCTACATGTAGTAAGCCGTAGAAAATATTATCTAAAAGGCGATATTCCGCAATCTTGTAGAAGGCATTGCCGTGTATATAATAAAAGCTTTTAATTCTGAACAAAGAAGCACTGGTTTATTGCAAAAGCGAAACTAGAAAACAATGACGTAATGACAAACAAGTGAAAATAATAAAAAGGAAGCTTTACTCCAAACATTTCCGTCGCATGGTATCTTTGGACGTAAAGTATCTTTAAGTCAAATTGCAGCGAGTTTCCTCTTTTACAGTAACGCCGCCGTTATCCATGCGCGTTAAATTCCAAACGTAGAAAGTGCTCATTACACTCTTTTTATTCTTTTGCCGTTACTCCCCCGTTTTTCCTTCCCGCCCTTTCCGCGCGATCTTTAAACTTTCCCTCATTCTGTTTCACTCTCGTATACCTCTTCCCCCCCCCCCATTTCTCTCTCAGCTCTTTTTGCTATTTCCCTTCCATGTTTCTATGGGATCTGTATCTAATTTTCTACCCTGTATATATACATATAAGCTGGACAATTCTTCATTTAGCAGGGCTCGCAATGTGAACCGAGTATTTTCATCAGAGCGCGCTTGTCGCGCGCACACGCGTGTCTGTGTGTGGAGAGAAAGTGCACACTCACGCACACACACACACACAGATGCGCGGCGCATATATATATATGTATTCACTCACTTGCATTGGAGCAGGACGCGAGTGCAATCGTAGGTCCACTGTATCTGAGTGGACGTTATTCCGGGCTGACTTGGCCACTCCTTCACCCACTTGTCCCGTTTTGCTAACATTTTTCGCAGGGCCGTTTTGCACTGTCGTAAAACCTCCCGCAAACTCTCGCGCATTGCCGCTTCTGTGATCATTTCAAAAACGACGATTACGTATATATATATATTTGGGGTTTCAATATATATATTTCAGCTCGCAGCAACAAGAAGAAAATCTGGTAATGTTTGTTAAGTTCGTTCTTGTGCTGATATTGAAAACGTAATATATTCAGTAACATTTCTAATTAAAATATATTACTTATGAATTAGCATCATTAAATTAATTCATAAGTCATAATCAAGTTGTCGAAACATATACTTTCTAAGTTTATCCAGAAATTTGTTGTTCTTGATGAAAGGAGCATAATTCGTATATATATACATATATATATATTGTCAATAATTGACTTACCAATGAAGCACAACCAAAATTCAACTGGGCCGTCTAGATGAAACGGTTGCAGGAATTCGATGTATTCCCCTTCAGATGAATACATTCCCTCTGCAACCATTTTCCCCGACACTAACTGAAAATTTTATTTTTTATTAGGTGTTGTTAAGTTTTTTTTTTAAATAATTCTTGTAAAGACAGAATTTTGCCTTTTTTTATATTATTTATAGAAAAAGAAAAAAATTTTCAATGTTATACAATTAGAAAACATTAAAAAACGTAATTATGATTTATAGTACAGCATTTTAGCATATTAATTTTAAAATTATAAAAGAATACTGCATACACTCATGCTTGATCAATGTACTTGAATAAGGAGTAAAAATATTTTTATGATGGAGTAGTTTACTCGCGGAAAGAATATGATGCAGAGGTTTATTGAAGCTGTTAGTAATAAAATTATATTTCACAAAGGCTGTTGTTGGTACCTTGCCGAGCTTTATGCTCTTGATCCCGTCGAAAAGCTTTTTCATGTGAGGCTGAATCGACTCAGGCCTCTTTGAATTAGCGAGAATCTCAAGAAGATCGTCGTTCGAGATAAAGTAAAATCTTGGGAAAACGTGCCTCTTTGTTTCTAGATATTGCTCTAAATCCCTTTGAATGACTTCCAGCTTGTTGCTCAATTTGTTTAAGAGATTGAGTAAGCCGGCTTTGAAGAAAGAAAATTGCATATTTTAAAGGAAATATCATATTTATGCCAACGGACGTGAAAATTGTACAGAGTATGCAGGCTTCATTACATTGGCTACTAACATCAGACCCTTCGTTATAATGCCTAGAAAAATTTTCTGATAAAACTTTTAGAATATTGTCAATCTGACTAAACGTTTAATCCTTACTTATCAATTTTTTACTTATCAAATTCCAGAGTCTTATATTTTCGATACAAAGAAAAGTATACAAGTATTTGAGAACGTATAAGTATCGATGTACTATGTAGTATAAAATTACTTTCCAGTATATTTCATTTTTAGATTTAATTACTAGTTTTTTAAGCCGATATTCATATAATTCATATTATATAAAAAGTAAAATTAAAGAATGAAGTTAAAAATAAGACTGATAGAAGAAAAAATAAGTAATAGTTTAGGAGTAAGCTTACGTGGTTCGTGAGTAGCAGTCAAAGCGGTGTTACTATTCGCCATTCGCTCAGTTATTTGCTTCCATGCAGCGGTTAATTTATCGAATTCAGCGGTTGTTTTTGGAAGCTGCCGTCTAATGTCATCCGCACTAAAGATGTTGTCCAAGTACATGTAACCTTTCTGGACATTCAATACCATTTCTAGAATTTCGCCGACAGTCGACAAAGCGCGCTCCCAATAATCGACTTCCATGGCAAAAGCTTCGACGAACCTGTTAAGGAATCCAGTTTCAGCATTCGAATCGCATTTGGGAACTCGCAATTCAATGGTGTCTACTTTTACACATATAGTGCCATTGTTTTAAATAAACCTTTCCAAGACTAGCAGCCACGCTTTTGAAACGACTTTTGTTATCGATATTATTTTGATTGAATTAATTAAAATTTAAATATTTCGATTAAAAGACGTTAATACTTATCTATAAGAAAAAAGTATACTATAAAGGACCTTGCAAGTCAGCTAAAAATCACTCTTTATATAAATAATTGAGAATACATTCCAATTAAAAACAAAAAAATATTACGTAATACGTTATAAAACTTTGAAAAATTGGTCTACTTATAGATATATTTAAAATGGATATTTGAAATCTATTTACAGTCCAAAATTTATTATTTGTGCAATTCCAGGGTTATTAAAAATTAATCTGACTTACTTTGTCGATTTCATTGAAGAGAGCTGCACTTGGTGTTCTTCTAGTGCTTCTGTTATATCGTCTATTGACTTAAGTTTATATATTCCATTGTCTTTATAGGGAACCATTTCAATCGTCATTGCCTTCCATACTTCAGAAATAGCTTTCAAGCCCTGCATGTAAAATATAAAAATATATTATTTAATCTATTTTTGAAATAAATTACTTATATTTTATATTGTTTATAATTTTTTTTTATAATATTATTTATAAGATTATAAATAATATTTATATATTATTTATAAGTTATTACTATAATTTATAGTAATAAATTATAAGTTGAACCTGCCTGAGCAAATGTTTATAAAAATTTTTACAATTAAACTATTATAATTAAAATAGCATTTAAAGAATAAAAACATCACATAAAATTAAAAATATTGGTCCTAAGAATAAATAAATACTTTGTTTGCGATAAATCAAATGTCTAAATTTTTTATGAGTTTTAAACAAAAATGTTTAACAAAATTAACAAAAGACGACTAATGTTAGTGGGAACACATAAAATTGATTTCATGGATTTACTGATGAAATCTGAAAATCATTTCTTAATAGTCATTTAGGTCGCACCTAATTTAATTAAATCTTATCAGTTTAAAATAAATTAGTTCTTGGGATTTGAATGAGAAATTGTTGAAGAAAGTTAACTGCAGCTAAATTATTTAAGCGTTGATTTATACTTAACTTTGTATTACGTTTAATTCAATTTTCATTTTGAAAATTAAATTCTGAATTATACAGTAAGAAGAAATTCATCTAAACTACAAATTTTATTAAAAAATACTTTAATTTTTATACTATCGTGTACCTTAAGAAAATTAATTTTATTAGTATCTACTTATTATAAATTTTTGACAAGGTATAGTTATTATTGTAAAATAAGATTAACAGACTATTTGTGAATTTCTTGTAAATAAAATCTATATAATAAAAAAAGTAATTCGTATTATATTATCTACAGAGAATAGACTGGATAATCATCTGCTAAACTATTCGTCTCTTGCCTGATTATGTCACTTGCCAAGTTAATCATGAGGGTAGAGCAAGGAAACCTATTATTTAAATGGTTGAATAATAAAATACCATCTCAATTGCAAGTTCCATAGTAGCCGCATTAGAGATATCAGCGATTTCTTCGACGAAATTGTGCATTTGCATGTCCGCTATAGCACTTAAAGTGAATGCATTGGAGTTTTGATCAAAGTCCCTTCCGATTGTCTCCTTAACTTTATCCCAATGACGTTTCCTCATTGCAGTATTCTTCAAGTCTGTGATAAGTGGTAAAGTTCGTCGGAATTTGTCCACTCGTGACCTAATAAAAACATCAATTTTCCATAAAATATGTTTATTGATATATATATTTCTATAAATAAACTTGCAGATTTTAAATATAATGAAAATGATGAGCAAGAAATATTAGAAATATCTGATCTCTCTAATATGTTTCTATTTCAATAAGCAGTAGGTTATAATGTGTAATATTTTCCAAAATCAAATTATGGTGTATGGAATATATATATATATATATATATATATTTTCTCTTTGCACGACAGCCAATGCCTTGATTTCATTCGCAGCAAGTTCATTATTAAGTTTAGGTATTTATAAATTGTATTTTTTAATGTAGATATTTCTTAAACCAGATACTATGTACCTCGTAGCATCCACTATTTGCCAATGTCTTTCCGCTAATTCACGGCTTAATCTTGTTAATTTACGAAACAGTACATTCGCTGTTTCATCCATATCTTCCATTTCGATCAACCAGAAATTGCTCGCCTTGTATCGCTCCCAAGCTTTATCCCATTGGTCGGCCAGATCCCAAACTACTTCGATAGTAGTTAGATCCTGTATTTTTTAATTAAAAAGTATAACATAAAGAAGCATGTTAAGGATATTCTTAAAAGTTAATATATATGTATGTATTCATACGTTGAATAAAGTATTGAGGTCCGATGATTCTGGTCTACTTATGCTAAAGATAGCTAGATCTTTTTTCAATTTAGTCAACTTAGCTTTTAAATTATTTAAACTTTTCCGGAATTTGTTTAGCCAGCTTCTAGCACCTAGAAAAATATATTTATAATTGTATTTATTATTTAATTTAGGCTAGAAGATAAGTTCGTTATATTATTCTGAAACAGTACTTCCATTATGATATAGAAAACAAATATAGAGATGACAAATAAAGAACTGCATAGTTTACTTTCAAATGTGTACCTTTAGTTTTAATATTAGAAGAGTGATGTAAGTTAAAGAGGATATAGCAAAGCTCAACGTTAAAAAATTTTTAACTCGCTGAAACTAAATATTTTTGAAAAATGCTCGACAGTCTATTTGAATATCTATATTGTATATGTGATGTAAAGAATCTAACATACAATAGTTTCTAAAATGCAACATAATTTTTACCTTTGAAATAGAACTTTAATACTTTTCAGCAAGATACAAGTATCTCTCAACGACTACCAAGTAAAAACTTAATTTTCTTCTTTTATAATTTAATATTGTTTTTCCATTACTCTTTAATCAGATCAATTGCACTGCACTTTTCCATATCTTAGCAAAAAGGTAAAAGTGATCGAATGCTCTCGGATTCGCGGGGACACCGTAAACTGGTAAGGTCTTTATCTTATAAATAAGTACAAATTACAAAAGTTGGAGCTAATGCAGGTCAAAGTTTTACTTTGTCGCTTTCAAGGAAACACAATAAAAGTGTATAGAGTTAAATAATTTGTATACTTTTTGTTTTCCATTCGTCCGAAAATGGTGCACTATCGTGAAACTTCTCAACCATATGGATTATGTTTTCTCTGAGTAGCGTATCTTCTTTAATTAGAATGTTCTTAAAATCCTCCTGAAGAATAAATTACTTATTATTCATGGCATCTGCTTTTGTTAAAAAAAAAAGAACTTATTCGCGTATAATAATGTACCTTTTTCTGTAGTAAAACGAGATCGCATGCATCTATCAACTCTAAATACGAAGCCCAGCATTCGTTAATATCACGTATTTTTCTTTTTAGCTCCAATGTCATTGGCACTTCATATTTTTCTAAAAGTAGAAAAGACTTTAAGGAATTGAAGTCTGCTACAGTGTGCATGAAGGTGCCATCTATTGTAAAACCATCAATGGTTTCAGTTGCCTTGAGTAGTAAATTTCTAATATAATAAATAATTAATTATATTTGCTAGTTTACTAACATAAATCTAACCTAGATCTTGCAGTTATACTTTTTAAATATTTTTTACCCCTTTTACTTCTTATTAGCTAGTCACGAATAATTTACAGTTATGATTGTTGATAGTACTGGTTAAAAAACTAAAAGTCATTGCCAATGTGATTTTTGTCGGTACGCTAAAAATATATCGCAACATGTATCACTTAACGATGATTTTCAGTGCGCGACAGTCAAATGTAAGTCAGCATTACGAATACTGTAATCCACGGGTTGATGTATACTCTTTGTATTGGGCGCTCAAAGAAAAAGAAAAAAGTGAAAGTATACATCGTCGCTTTTCTATAAGAGATAAAGTTTAAATAAGAGACGAAACCCACAGCTTGGAGAGGAGAAACGCAATAGAAACTCCTTATTCAGCATCCATCATCTTTTCCTCGCCTGCGCTTATGTATGTATATATTTCTCGCATATCTGTCAGTCAGTCATATTATTTATTCGTTTGCTGCCGGGGCGGCAAATGTGTGGAAGGGGAAGCTGCTGCTAACGCTTCCCAGCTTCGGTATTAGAACTCGTTTTTCTACCCGAGCGGAGCCCGTTGGCATTCGCGGTATATATATACATTCGTAGCGAGCGTACGCGTATTGCGTATTCGAATACCTAATTACATCGAACTGATATCGCGTTCGCGCGCCCCTTCCCTCCTCTATTCGCGAGCCGAATGCTATACAGTTCGTAGAGAATGGAGAGCAACAGAGACAGAGATAAAGGGATGGGAGGATAGAAGAAAAAGTAAAAAAGCAAGGAAAGTAAAATTGGAAGTAGCGGCAGCGGCGCAACAGCAGCAGCAGCAGCTGAGTTATTGACTTTCCGGCAGAACGCTTAACGTTTACCTAGAACCTCGTACTGCTCGCGTATCTTGTGGAGCTCCTTCTCCTCGATCGGAATTTCAGTGGTGAGCCTCTTGAACAACACTAATGCGGCTTGCATGGTGCTGAGATCCGTCGGCTCCTTCGTTATTCTGAAAATCGGAGGTCCGAGGAGTCGTTATTTTTACAGAGGATCGATTGCGCGCCCCGCTATTCAGTTGTAGAAATGCTAAGTGACTTTGTTGCTTCCTATTTTTACTCCCTTACTTCTCTTTTTCCCGGCTTTTTTTTGCGTGCACCTCTCATTTTTTACCTATCGATTTTCTGTTGACATTGGCATCCATTTGGAAATTTAGTATGCAGAAAGTACGTTTTTCAGCTTTTGTTAAATTTTTTTTTTCGACAACAGTGCGCACGTTTTTCAGATTACAGTACAATAGACGCATTTGTAAATATGAAATTCTAAAAAAATTATCCGAATAATTGCTTTGTATATCCAATTTAAGCTTTATAGATAACATTATTTATTGCATAAAAAAGTGATTAACCCATTACATCCTGAGCCGAATCTAGGCGAGATAGCATCAAACTAACTATTGGATTGGTGACGTAGCCGAAAAAAAGTACTCGTGTTTTTTATTTTATTATTTGTAATTATTTATAAAAAGTCAGCTGTGTCTATAAGGATTCATTTTTTTATACCATGTTTACACTAACAATTTCAAGTCAGACAAAAAAGCGTAACTAAGATTTTCTTCGTGATTTTTCCCGTAGACTCGATTGCTGCTTTTAGTTTTTCAAAATTACGGATTTTTTTATCTATTTGTTTAAATAATGTGTTATAAACAATTGCAAATGATAAAAGAAAAAACACAGGTACTTTTTTTCGGCTAGGCCACCAACCCAATAGTAAGTTTGATGCTATCTAGCCTAGATCCGACTCAGGATTTAGTGGGTTAATATTTTACTGGTTCATACATAACATATTATATATAATGCTATATAAAAGCTCATCGCTCATCGCATCGCATCACGTGATTTCATCCGTTAGTGGAAACAAAGTCATTATTATGCGCACCCAAAAAGCATTTGTAATATTCGATGATAAATATTGTAATTTTCGAATCACTGATATTGTTCAGAAAAGTAAATTGGTTTGCAAATTTCATTCCTACCTCTTCCCATTGTCTGCGACGTATTTGTAAATGTGATGAACCAGATTCTCGGTCAATCGCAGCAGCAATTCAGTCAATTTTTTTTGCCACAGGTTACATTCCTCGATGATTGCAGCTTTCAATCGATCCGCGTTTATCTCCATAAAATGGACTGACACAACGGTCTCCTGGATTTGTACAGTATTCGCTACTTCCGCGTACGTGCTGATGTTAGTGTCGAACAAGTCTACTGTCGGCTTCAACTTTTCGTATCTGGCAAAAATCCACAGTTTATGGTGAAAAAAGCTTTTACGGGTAAATTCATCGCTGAAAAGCTACGAAATGTTTTGCAGAACAATGAATGGCTAAAAATTAATACCTAGGATTAATAGTTAGGAAAAATTCGATAACGCATTGCAGCTCATTTTAGTCAAATTGAACTAATTAGTGTTTTAACGTTTTCCTTTCGACTCGATCGTTCCAGTCTAATAAGTTATATGCAATATAACATATTATATAGGTAGTCAATATCTCCCGTTATCTTTGTAAATATTGACAGAAAGACGTGGGCAATTAAAGAATGTTCAAAATTATCATTTTTAAATTTGATTTGCTTATAAGAATTCAAAATTGCTAATATTTATACATGGCAGTCTTATCTACTTTTATAAATAACCTGGCTTCCAAATTATAACGTGCAATTTATAAAGTTTTTAGAATCGAGAGTAAGATTTGAATTCCCATTCCAGTGCAATATTTAAAGTTGTTAAAAAAACACAATGCTACTATTTAGATGTTTGAGTAAGTAAAGAAATTGATTTTTCAGCGCGTAATATATTGTCTTTTTTTTGTAAAAATTTTATGATTTTTAGCTAAATTGCTACTTTTTTCACGGAATCGTATACAGATATTTGAATTCGCTGAACAGGGAAAAGTTCTGTGATTGATTGTAAAGCAGTAAGGTACCTCTGAATAAATAAATCTTTGTTGATCTCCCATATGTCCCGAAAAGGCTCCCACGTCGTCAAGTACTTTTGCAATTTGGCGTAGCAATGAGAAACTTCGTTGTTCAACATCTGTTGCGATCGATCCAGTTCCTCGTCTTCGATAAATACTTGCCAAAAAGCCTTGGTATCGTCATCATCAAATTCGAACTTTTCCACCACCCGAGGGATTAATTTAAAGCTCTCTATTAGTTCATATAAAACTTCAGAAATTATGCGGGCAACATCTGTTAATGTTGGGTAGAAGTTTACCTGAATAAGAAAATTATTTTGAAAATGCAGTCTAAAGCAATTTCAACAAATTTGCACCGTATTTGTGCATTTTAATTATTATATATACATAATAATTTGCTAAATTTTGTTTAAACGATTTCTACCTATATTGAATTTAACACAAAAATCACAAATTATATGCTTCCATGTTAACAATTTACAGAAAGCACAAACTTTTAACCACGCTTATTCATCTACAGATGATTTGGTGTTTTAAATCAAACTTATCTAGTTTAGTCTGTGTATAGAGAAAATGCATATGAAACATAGCCAATTATTTGATAAACTAAAAGCTTAGAATATTTGAAGTAAAAACCGCCATTTTTTGCTATTTTTGGTAATGCTTTGATTATAATCTAATTAGAAATATTAGAGTTTTGAAAACATTTTATTATTTGATTTCTTTTTCTAAATATAAAATAAGCATTTAAAAGGAAGAGGACTAAAAGATAAAACATTTTTGACGTATCTTAATAAAAAAATTAAAATATTTTACTCATAATTTATGTCAATAAAAAGAATTAACGCACTTTATTTTCAAATAAATCCGCCTGTAGTTGTATAAGAGCAGTGGGCGCCGTCGTGCCGTCTCCATGTAAGCTTACATACAAGATTGATAAAGAATTTTTTATGGAGATCTTAAAAACCTCTTCCAATAATGTGTCAAAGTTCAGCAGATAATATTTCCATTCAATTAGACACTAAAAGAGAAATACATTGTTTATGGTATGATAATGTCTGTGTCTAATTGTGTTATAAATCTTACATTTTCTAGAACTGATTGAAAACCTTCAAAAACAACCATCAAATATTGTATTATTTGTTTGTGTTTCTCAGAAAAGTCGAGAATAACTTTAGTCCTACAAAGAGAAAGTTTATAATTAATGCCAATAAATCTTTGAATTGTTTAAAAAGTGTAAAGTAGTTATATATGGAAATGTGTATAGTAGTTATATATTGTTTTATGAGTATAGATATTTATAAAATTTTTAAACCTATTCTCTTTCATTTCCTCCACCAGTTCGTCTAAATTATATGCATAATTGGGTCTGATTGTTATCATTGTTCTTCCACAGATTTCCTCGCAAATTTTGAATACTTCTACATTGCATTTTTTGTATGTGTCCAGAAACTCTTGCAACTAAAACGATTATTTAAATTATGAAGGTACTAAGATTATTGACATTTTAAAATCAGAAGCTTATGGTAAATGATTTATTTTATCAATTAAAACGGATATTAAATTTTCACTAACAAGGAGAGTCCACACCCTCTGGGTCACGGATTTTGCTGAAACTTTACAGAGACGTTCTTCGGCAAAAAAAATGAGACAAGTGTCTCGGTGTTGGCTCCAATGGGCCCTAGGGACCGAGTTAAGGCCCATTCAATACACGAAAAATCATGGTCGCCTTTAAACCTTTATTATAAGACCAATACACATTGTAGAAAAGGTTACAAAGAGATATCACAAGTACAGATAATAAGCTTTCATTTGCATTTTAGAACGAATTATTACCCTATTTTATTTCAAAGTTATGAGCGATTGAAACTTTAGTTAATTTTTGGGCCTTAAAATTAAGCGTTTATTTCAGATGAAAAATGCGTCCAAAATTAACTGAATTTTCAGTAGCTCATAACTTTTGAATGAAAAATGCTAATAACTCGTTAAAAAATGTAAGTGAAAACTTATCATCTGGATTTTTCATATCTCTTTGTAACATTTTCTACAATGTATATTGGTCTTACAATACATCATTTTACATGTATTTTAATTAAATGGGCCTTAACTCGGTGCCTAAGGCCCATTGGAACCAACAACGAGACACGTGTCTCATTTTTTTTTGCTAAAGAGCACCTCTGTAAAGTGTCAACAAAATCCGTGACCCAGAGGGTGTAGACTCTCCTTGTAAGATAAGATAAATAAATAATAAAAGTTAAAAAATAATTTCTATATAATTTACTTAATTTGCAAATTAATTGGATGATATCTCAGATTTATTAATAATGAATAAAATTAAGGTACCTACTTAAATATTCTTACGGAAATTTAAAAAGATAGGATATTTAAAAATGACTATTTTCACATTTCAATGAATTTACCTTCTTATAAATTATATTTTAAAGAAGTTAACATAAAATATTATCATTAGGTTATATTTTAATTTAAACTCACATTAGCTGCTTGCGAATTACAATCTTTAATGTAGTCTTCAATATATTCTGAATTCCATGTAAGTTTCGTTAACCCAGGTTTTATTTTAGCGTCGACTTGACGAATGAGTTCACGAAATAGAGGTTTTTCTTGGATTGATAACGCTTGAAATGAGATATATGCATTTGTTTATGCAAAGCTTGACGGATACAGATTTAAAAATATGTAATTCATTATAATGACAATAAAAATTATTATAGAAGAAGTCACATTAGATAATGGAGGACGCCGAAGAATGCGTAGAAAATAAATAAACCTAGATAAACGTACAAAATTTTTTTATTCTTTAGAGCTGATCAAAATATTAATATTGAAATAAAATTTAATCGGCGGAAATGCGTGGAAATATAAAAAAATTCAAGTCAATTTTGTTAAAATGAGTGAAAAACTCAAGATTTCATCCGACATTCAGTATTAAAAATTAGAAAAAATCACTTTTTTTATATTTTCTACATCATAGAGAAGACATTTTTTATTCAAATACTTCAGAGTTTAAGGATTCTTTGTGCTGAAGTCGATTTTATAGGATTCATGCCAAGTTTGACCATGGGCCGCTACCGGCGTCCTCCTTTGTTGCTTAAATTGTTCATTATAAATATTTTAATTATATAAGGGTTGAACGATAAATTTTCATTATCGAAATAGTTATTAGGGTAGAACGGGGTAATGGTGATCACTTCAGATTTGAAGGCTCATATTTTTATTCCAAAATATATTTTTATGTATCTTAAAGTGTGTACCGTTAATTTGAAGTATGCAAATTGAAAATAATTTAATTCTGAGCTTAAATAAAAAAATTGCTAGATGCTAAGAAAGTAAAAATTTGTGGGTCAATGATGATCTGGGCATGGGGTAATGGTAGTCATTGCATAAATTTGCTTCTTTTAAGAAAACTAACTTATGTTGCTGTAATACCAAGATAAATACACTCCTTAATGTCATTACTTTTGATTTTGTACTGTAACCGTTGACTTAATGCCTTTGTTAAACTTTAAATGCGTTTACAAGATGCTCTGACGGGAAGCGCGCTGAGTCGCGCATCCTAACCTCTTTAACACGCCTTCTTCCATAAGAAAAGCATTGTGACTACCATTACCCCAAATCGACAAGCCTCTTTAAATCTGCGGACAATATAACAAAATTATGAATAATTTCTTGGGTCAATTTCATTTGTTAAATCGTCTGGATTATTACAAAACCAAAGCCGAAATTATTGAATACTATAAAAGTATGTATAAAGTTTATCTACGAGATGGCGTTTCTCATATGTAAAGATTTATTAAACAAACTTTAAATATTCATTGAACACAGAAATGGTTGGGAATTATATTGACTTTGATATAGTGCTAAAATCAAGACGTGGCTGCGTTTATATTTCTTAAAATATGGGTGACCACATTTACTCAAGGACCGTTTTACCCTAATACTTGTCACATTATTGTCGCTGAGATCCATTAAAACTTTCTAGTGATGAATAATATAAAATCAACAAAACTATATTATCTGATCAGCTAATAAATATACAAAGATCGTACGAAGAGCGAAAGAAAAATTGATAGGATTTTAGTAGAAAATTAGAAATTAAAACATTTTTAAATAGACCTATAGTTGATAAGTCTTGTAGTTGATAGTAGGAAGACTATGACAGGAATTAATCAGGGTAAAAAAGATACTTATGTTTGGTACAATAAGATAGAATCAAATTGGGAAATGGGATAATACCGAATAAGCGTATTCCAAATGCAATGAATTTTGAATGAACACCGATACAATTTTTATGATTCTAGATTCAAAAGTGTATGTATGAGATAGAACAGTAGCATTACTTACATATAAATAGTTATCAGAGAATGAGCTAGAATTAGTTCATGGCATGGAAGAATATGGCTCTTGTATTGGTTAAGGTTAAACAAGATAATATGCTACGTAAGGTAATATGTGCTAAGTAAGCTTGGTTAAATATATCGAAAGCTTGCATCGAATTATATTATGGTATACATTAGCAGTGCATCCTATCATGAGTCGATGTATCAAGTATGCTTGGATAAAACAGTTCGATTCTTTTCTCTATACCATAGAAAGCAGTGATTTTGTACTGCTATAAGTTGAAAATATTTTTCGCCGAATGTCCTTATTCCGTCTTAGCTCATCTTTATTATTTACTGCAGGGAATACCGAATTCCTTGTATATAGATAAAGCCATCGGATTGAATAATTCAGCTCGGCCCGAAGCGTTAACGTGGCTATACGCGTATATAGAAGACGAGAGCGACCGGATGATGAGCTGGAGCCTCATAATCAAGCGATAAGGCCAGCCCAGGTGAGAGCAGAGAGAGAGAGAGAGGGAGAGAGAGGTGGGGAGGGGATACAGGGAGTGAGCGAGTGCGTCTGAATCGCAAGGCATATATAGTAATTTCGTCAGATCCCTCGGGCATCGGCTGCAGTGAACATGCTACACAGATTGGTTGGCTGCAGGCGGCAAGAGCGGCAAGAGCGGCAAGAGTACGGCAAGCGAGGCCCGTGGCGGGATAGCCGCTGCCGCGGGGCTGCGAAATACCTCCGACGATCTTGTTGTAGGCAACGACGATGGCCAGGACGTTCTCGTAGACAAACTGCAGGCTCTCCCAGCTGCCGGTAATCAGCTGGATCGTGGCCGGCACCTCGAATAGCATGTCCACCCAATACCTCGCCTCCTCGCATAGACTCAGCAGTCGGGGATCGACGTTGCACTCGAGCTGTGGCTGACCCTTATCGCCGTATACGCGGCGCATGAGGTGACCCTTGAGTAGGCTTTGGGGATTATCGCCGATCTCGGCGAGCCATTTGCGATGTAGATCGGCAAGCCGCGAGCGTATGGAGTCGACGAGGCAGTCGCAGTGATGGAAGGCCTCGGCGTGGGCGTCCTCGCCGTCTTGGCTCTGGAGCCACGTGCACTCGCGCAGCAGCTTCGTCAGCCTGGTCAGCTTTTGGGCCTCGGTGCGCAGCCTCAGTCCTTGACCGCCGAAGAACGGACAGAAGGCGGGATACACGGCCTTGCCGCTCAGTATTTTCTGTTTCGACATTTGGATCTCCTTGTCGTACATGTTCCAGATCTGAGGAGGCAATAGAGATCAGATCGAGAGCGGCTAAGGCTGATACTTTTTCATAGCCGATTTGCATTACGCGGGAACTTTTTTTTGCGCGCCTCGCCAATTCGTTTCTATCTCGAGAGCAATACACGGTGCAGTTGTTTATGGGAGTGTTATAATCTGACCGTGCATCCATTGTCTGTCGTTCCGAGTTGCTACACCGAGTAAAATTCTCTATCGATTTCGGATTGATGGTTGTGACTGGGCTGTATTATATAATTGTAGCTAATCTGCTATTATGAGACCGATAATCAACGATTAATTTGCGAATTTTTAATATTATATGTATTATGTAGTACATAGTCCGAATTACGATATGATAGCTATGCTTGAAACAATGTATATGAAACAATTGAAATCGAAGCAATGTGAGAAGTAGCAAGCCTACATATGTATGTATATGATGTATATATGATGTATATGATTTTTTGTAAATTTCAATTCCTCACGACAAGTACAATTACAATGCGAACAGCATATAGGTACAGAACAAAAAACTTCTCGAATTTGTGTTAATTTTTGTGTGTTACGAGCAAGAAGATGAGAAGAATTATACTTACGATGGAAGTCTGAATTTGAAAAGGTTGTCGCAAATTCTCGCGTAACATGAAATACCGAAATGCATGCAGTGTTTGCACGGCTTCCTCGAGATTGCCAACTTCCTTGAAAGCTTCCTCCATGAGGGTTTCCACGATTACCTCGAGTGACCTGATCTCGCTGCGAAAAAGCGACATGTCGTCGTACCAGGTCGACTGACGGACGTCGAGGATCTTAGGGGAGATTTGGTGTAGCCAGGATAAAATTTCGAGGAAGCGCCCCTCGATCTTGAGACAGAGCAGCTCATGTTCCGGTCCTTTCGTGCCCACGAACTTTGTTGGCGGCATTTCCTTTGTCTCGTCCATTCTTGAAATCATTAAAAAAGAAAAAAATTAATTGTCCTGAATGAGCAATGTATGTATATATCAGTTTATTAAGAAATCATGCCCAAGACTATTTTGCCTTTCAAAAATATCGCCGTGAATCTGAAGATGAAATTCCATTCGTAATAATTCTTATTTTATTTTAGTTTTTTTTCTCCCCTCCCCAGATCAAGTCAGGATATGTATTTTTCATGAATGTAAATCCATACAGCTTAAGCTTCCAGCAGCTATTCCCTTGGCGATATATAACTGTTCTAGTGGAGATTTGATTTTGGATCGAGTCTGGGCTTCGAGATTCTGATGCGAATTATCTAATTTCAAGTAATAAATTCGCATAAAACCAATCAAGCTATACCGTGTGGTAGATTTTAAACTTTTGCAATGTATATGACTTTAATTAAAGTTCATTTGCAACCATACTCGAAATCATAATGTTTATAAAATTATATGGGGATGTACAATAAAGAGCGTCATTCAAAGTTGATTATTACAGATTTAATCACTACATCGTATGAAATTTAGTATTTGTGTGTCGGACGATGCATTGCCAGTAATATTCATCACAATATTGAGTTCGATTATTATATAATCTTACTCTTCTAATAAACACAAAAATTCTTTATCAAGAACGAAATTGATCAAATACATAATAAACATAGAATATTTAAAAAATTCATTTGATACTTCAGAAATAATCTTTTTTTTTCAATTGAAATCATTTTAAAAGGATCATTTGAAGCTTTCTTTGATTTGCTGTGTTTTAATCGAATAATCAACTGTATTTTTTTTGGTATTACATTATCCAGTTATCGCCACTTTATAAGAAATATAGGTTTACTTTATCAAATTTTTGTATGCAAGCTCTACATTATGCTTGATTATCCTTGGGAAGCTAAAGCATTCTCTGGAAACAGCAGCTGCAAGATCAGCAATGAGAGATGTTCTTATTGAAGAAAAAATATGTTTGCCTTGTAAATCAACAAGGTACAAGCCGCGGAGAAGCTAATAATAAGCCGTATCTCATAAAAGCTCAATTGCAACTAATACAAATTGTACCCTTGCAATGAAACCTCTCTCTCTCTCTCTCTCTCTCTCTCTCTCTCTCTCTCCTAATAAAGTTACCATTACTACCCGACAAGAGAAAGAAAGAAATAAATGTAAGGGAGCTAGGGATGGGTGAGTGGGGTTGGAAAAAGAAGTTCTTTTAAGGAGGCGAAAAATCCGCGAATATTGGATTGCCCGGGGAGGGCGAATAATAAACGCATTTAAGTCGAAGGTCGCTCTCTCAGTCGGGAAAGGCGGACGACAGTGGTCGTCTATATATATATATATATAGTTACAAGTGAGAGAACGCAATTCGAATACATATACACTAACTCCCCGGTTCGCTTAGCCGCGCGAGACGATACGACCCTCTTCAACGACTCAGAGAGAGAGAGAGAGAGAGAGAGAGAGAAAGAGCGAAAGAGAGAGAAGCTTAAGCAGCGAGAGAAACGCAATTGCCGCGGCCCGCTCGTGAGCAAATATTCGTGGAAACTCGGCTGGATAGAGGACTGCGCTGCTGCTACCGCCGAGACATGCAAAGGAGAGCTATATATATATATTTGGGAAGGCTTTTTTTCGTTGCTAAGGAACGAATCGGGAGGTGCAGGAGGCAGTAATCTAATGGTACTCGGTGAAACCGAGCACACCGTCGCCCCGCCGTCGCCCCGCTGTTACCACCGTCACAGTTTTTGGGAGATGTAAACAAACGGGAGGAGTAAGTACTACCTGGTCGCTATACGTGTCGTGCTTGAATCGAGGGAAAGCTTCCGAAGCCTATACTATCTTCCCATGGAGTCTCTTTGGCCGTGAAAACGAAGCTCGGTAATGAAGTGTGCCCCGCCGAAGCTTGTGTGTAAATTAGACCCTTCGAACATAATTGAAATTCTTACCACTCGTCGAGCGGTGCTATATTGATAGTCGACATTCCCACAGTCTCTATTCCATTGTGTACTATTCCTTTTTTTTTGCATTTAAATGGAACGATTTTCATATGTATTACTTGGTTTTAATGTTTGATTATACGAAAGTCGATATTGCCGATGAGGTCTTCGAGCATGTGAAGTACATGTTTACGTATATTTGAAGGTTGATGAAGTTTCTGTTCGTAAGAATTTTTCATGAAACGTAAGGGCCGAGGGAGCTGTGATCAGCACAGCTTATTTCATGATGATTTTTTTTTTAGACTGAGTGTGGAGTTCGCAGTACGAGCCGAAGGTGAGTGCGATTTGCGAATCGAAGACGAGTAATATCACCATATAAGACGTCAAAAATCTCACTTAGCCATTGGTACACCCCATATTTTTTTGTAACACCAGAACGTTAACCACGCATATTTTATAGTGTTTTTCATTTTTAGTTACTTGGTATTCTGCTATAATGAAGAAAAAAATGAAATAATAAAATATATTTTGTATAAATCATTATTATTGTTGATTTTTTTAAAAATTTCTTAAAATTCTTTAACCGGCGATAAAAACTGAAAAACGTCCGCACCTTGCAGCAGTGGGTGTTTTTCAACTTTTATCACCCGCCAAGCTTAAAAGAGTCCCTTAGGCACGCTTAATGCATTAAAAAAATGCAAAAGTCCTGCATGTTTGTCTTATAAAAATGTACTAATATACTGGTAATAAGGATATATATTTATACATCGGTAATAACATTTCAAAGTAATTCCATAAGGATAATCGCTAAAAATCTTGAAAAAAGCTGTCTCAATCGAACGGTTTCAAAAAAAGTCACTCACTGGTAGAACTTTTATTGCAGAGCCGCACCTTTAACTTAGTCAAAAACCTATAAAAGTATAAAAGTATCATAAAAATTTAATTTTTTCCATTGAATTGCATTGTATAACATTCTGTTTAATAGATACAAAAGATACATTATTGGAATTTTACTCATTTAGATTTTTAATTAAAACATAATAAACATTAAGAAATTCACTTTCAAATCTATAACTGGAAAATGTTTTTACAGCGCTATATGAAATTATTGCGAATACTATTTTAAATTTTGTTTTATACTCGCGCTTTACACTGAGTATATTTATTCGTAAGTATGTCTCTATACGAAGCAAGTCGTGTATAACTGTTGTATAGATTACGAAATAACAAATGTTTTCTAAGAAAAATTAATTTCCTTAATCGTAGACAAATTGAGATATGCTATTCTAAAGTTTGAAAAATAATATCGTTTGACATATGACGTCTGACTATACTCTACACTTATCTACTGGTTTTTATGTTCTGTAAAGATTTCTTATTCTGCATCTACTATCGGCTAACTAGTGGCCAGCATCCGCTAGTCATTTTTAGTATGCATTCTATTTTTAAAAGTAAGCAGATATATTGAAGCCTTTGAAAATTTCCACTAATTTTATTCTATTGATTGAAAATCCGCCAAGCAAGGAAAATATAACTTGCTATTGGGAAACTCCGATTAAATAGCGTTAGGTGGATATTAATCGTTCATTTGATGTTATTTATAATATTCAATTATAAAGTTCTCTTGTTCACATGTATATACGTGTGTGTATGAGAGAATATTAATAAGAAAGAAAGATGAAAAAGAAGAGAGTGAAGGAGCGAGAGAAAAAGATTCCGAACGCCAAAAGACAAAGAAGTCTGGTAAGGAGAAATGGAAACTCAATGGAACTCGAGATTACCTCAATCTTATTACATATTGAAGATTGTCACAAGCGGTTTGCTAGACAATGAAAAATTAATTAAGAAATGTTCCTTGTATAGTCTTTCGAAAGTCTACAGAAATCTTTTTCCCGTATTCTTATTCTTTGATTTTTTGAGTAGTACTTGGCTTTCTTAACCTCTATTGCGAACATTCACAAACTCTTCCTTCAAAGACGATGTTTAAATGATTGGCCTTCCCAATTGTTTTTCCCATTTTAATTGGATATATGCACTTGATTAATCATTGAGCAAACACACGCGAGAATTAGTCAAACATAAATTTTTATATAAATTCATTGCGGCACATATTTTTTTAAAATCACATAAACAAATCTTATACAGTAAGCACACGCTCGGCAAGTTCAAACAAGCAGAATAACACAGGAGAAAATAAATACCTGGCAAAATCGATCATGGACTGTGCAATTTCAATGAGGTTGTGGCACCTGACAACGAACACGTCTATATGTCGAAAAACTTGGTCGGTCCTCAGCTCCCACTTGTTATTCGTCAGCTTGTTATGGGCCCTTGAGATCTGGAATTCCGAGGTAAACGTTAAACTGGCAATTTGCATAAATATTTGCGCCGCGATTTAGCGCTTTGCATGTGAAATGTCCCCCGTTTTCCTCGCGTCTCCCCTCGGCAGCTTCTCTCCCCGCCCTTCCCCC
>UELU01105589.1:23421-39296 GCA_900490025.1 Megastigmus dorsalis
CCCTTCCCCTCCCCCTACCCCCCAATCTCTCGGTCTGATTTACCGTGAGCCGAGGGAGGCACGATCGACTGCTAAACATTCTGTCTGATGGCGCAAGACCGTCCGTGCGCGAAATTTTAAATTCCTCACTTTTATCTTGCTTTTTCTCCACACTCTCCGCGCACTCCGAGCAAGATGACTACTTCTTATGCATGTGTGTTATGTGTGTTGTGTGTGTGTTGACTTTTCGCAACCGTTAGCCCCCACATTACGATTGTTTTATTGCGACATTGTGTTTTATATACAGAATTTGTGGTGATAAAATCCAGAACACCCAAATTACCTGTTTGTAGTTGAAAGATTGTATGTTATTATTTACTATATATAGTTATTACTTACTTATTATTTTGATTTTGAAACTAATTTTTTAAAATAATCATCCTATAATATTGTGATATTGATCTCTTTACAGAATCCTTTTTTTTAATTATTTTTCAGAATTTTGCGAGAATTATTTATTTATTCAGTGTTTGTGATAAAAAGTAATTTAATAATGTACGTTTAATATTTTCAAGACTCGTTTTACTCTGTAAATATTTATATAACGAAGTAAAAGCTCGAATATCTCGATGATCGACGTTTGCACAAATTAAAAAAAAACTTGAAAAAGCGTTATTTTCAGAAAATTTTTTCAGTAAAGAGAATTTTATATGCTACTTCTGTAATACCAAGCAAATAGTAGATGTATTTTCATCGCGCTATTTGATGAATATGCTTTAGTAATGCAAACATTTTATTCATACAATTATTAAGTGTGGAAAATTTCATTTCAAGCAACGAGTTACACCATTTATTCAAAATCTGAGGAGTTTACAGTACATAATATATTCATATATTCTTCGGAATGAAAGAGATTTTGTAGGCGAATTCGAATTTCAAATTGTAAAGGTGCAAAACATTTTTTGCATCTAAAATAAATGAAACTGAAATACGCAATTTTTCTAAACGAATACTAGAAAGTTAAATCAAATCTAGCTTAATTGAAAATATAGAATGTAATAAAATTTAATGCATTCAAATGAATTTCTTTTTGTGAATATTACGAAATAGAAATTAAAATAAACATACGCAGCTTATATGCTGTCAAAAAATCGATATCGCTTCTAGTTTAGATTTGCTTTGTATAGACAAACTAGTGCCGCCAATATTGTATATATCTAAGGTTTTTTTTTCATGCATAAATATAAAAGTCAGTGCATAAACAATATGTGTGTAAAAATACTTCTAAATCTATAAGACAAGTTTGTAACAAAAAGCTATTATATTTACGAATTGAAAAAATTAGCATCTTAGTTATTTTTTCGTCCTAATAATATTTCCTTATTACTATAATACCTATTATTGATCAAAAATCAAAATTACTCAGTATTTTATATTATACATGACTAGGATTTTTAAGATTTTAATTTTAATTTAAAAAAAGTAAGAACATTTTATTTCAGCTCTCTTAATGAATCTCATTTGCTTAAAATAAATTGTTTAAACAACAAATTTTATTAGTGTGCATCTGATACTCTTTTAAAATGTATAATATTACAACTGCTTTAATCAGTAATTTCGTCACGTATCCAGCATTTCATATCAACTTATGTGCTATAAACATGTCAAAAAAGGTGAGAGTGCATGCGTTCACAGTAATCTGGGTTCCATAGCTGCAGAGGGTCTCCGGTAAGTATACAAGATACTTCGGGTCGCTGTAGATGCTCGAGGTGTTCCAATTATTTTTTTCTCTTTGCAAGATAATCGCAGAGGAAAAGAAAGATGAGAAGATTGAAGGACCGTGAGAAAAGATTACGAAAATTGGTAGGTGCGATTAAAAAAACTTGGAGAAGCTCAAAGTTATTACCGCAGCGAGTTTCCTAGTTTCTAACTTTTTTTCCTTCTTGAAAAACTCATCTGCTTGAATAGAAAATTACGCCGTGTAAAATTTTATCACGATTGAAAAATTTTCGTACATAGTTATAATAACGGTTTCAGCCACATAAAAGCACTTTTCGCAATTACAAAAACACTTGATATAAAACGCGATAATAATTTAAGTTTTTAAAAAGTCTTTGATCTTTTTGATAATTTAAAAATAGGTTTTTTACTGAAAAAAGAAGATTCTTTTCTGAGCTACTGTATTCGAATAAAAGTTATGAAATATTAATTCACGAAATCTTGATCGCATGGTCATAATTTCTCAAAAAATAATTAATAATTTTTTCTTTTCTAGAATGATCTTCCCCGAAAAATAATTACTTTAAATCCGTTTTTGTTAATGAATAATTGTGTCTGATCGCGGCACAAAATTTCTACGGCGTTTCAAGAGTCGTCAAAAATGTTATTAAAAGAGATCTTGTGCAATAGATTTATAACTGTAAAACAAATGAAAATCATATAAATGCACCGGATAATGTATTAAAATTATCGATTGCTTAGTACGGCCGTTCATTTGGATTGAGTGGTGCGATGACCGATCGTTAAGAAGTGACAAATGAAAAATAGAATTAGCCTATAAAACAGGAGGTAGATCCCGTGAGACTTGCGAACAAAAAACTAAAACCAAATAAAAAAGAGCCATGAGACAAGGGAGGAGAGGGTGGAAAAAAGAAAATGTGTTAAGAGCTGAAAGTCTCTACGCGTTCGGCTATACACGCGCACACACACAGGAAGCGACGAAGTTCATCGACCTGCTGCAGGCCAATGTGGTCAGCTGTGAGCCTTTTTCTGTGATTTATCGACTTCGCAACGCGCTGCTTCTGCTACTGTACTCGATTTTATACCGCTAGCTACAGCGTTGTTACTCCTACATGTGCGCGTGCCTATACACGTGCATGCGAGCTTTTTCGCGTTCTCTCTTTCTCTCCCTCTCTCTCCTCCTCTTCCGTTCCACTACGGAGTTTGTGTACTTTCAATTTTTGATTTTAAATATGAAATATTAAAATTTAATTTCGCTTTGCGCGTGCTGCCGTAATAAAAGGGTACGAGCGATTAGCGGTAACAGGATATGATGCTCTGAAGCGCTCTTTTTGAAAATCTATCGGTTGTTCTGCATATGCAGGTTCTCATTCTATCGCACTCTAAATTTGCTGTCTTTGTTTTGTTAGTTTTATAATAAGAGTGATCATATGCATGAAATACGGCCATTCTATTGGGACACAGACACAGTTGAATAGGTATTTTATCATCGACCCATTAATCCCATTAATCCTATAAAGGAGCTAATGTGGCAGTTGTTTTAAAATTCATATACATTTTAAATTATACGCTGATCCGAATTCTACTCAGAAAAGGAAACATTTTCCGGCATTCAAAATGTTTCCCATTCCAATGTCCTTAAGGCATTTCGCAACAACAATTTAAACGATTTACCATCAGAAGCGATTGGGCTTATGGTCGCAAGCAAGCTGCTATTTTGCAGCTTCAACAGGCGAAGCAATGCAACATGAGAAGTAGTTGGGTAAATGGGTGTATCGAATTTTTAACTAAAAATAAAAAAAATATATTAGGATAAATAATATCATATAAGCTTTAACAAATATGTATATGAACTCCTAAAGCCATCTTTATTTCATTAACATCTAGATAATAAAAATATGTATAAGAGCCTAGTTTTACCAAATCTTTCGTATGCATCTGTTACATGGTCTCCTTCTCATGGTAATGCTACTAATATTCTAGAGAAATTGCAACACCGTTTTCTTATGCATATTGCGTTTAGATTTTTTGCTACTATGAGCTCGATAGATCATGAGTAGAGTGGAATTTTTAGAACTGTTAATATATTTTCGATAAAATCGTCACATAGGATGAATGATTTAGTTTTTATATACAAATTGTTGGTTTCTGAAGATAAACATCCTGGAATGACTAATATGTTTACGTTGAGAGAATATGATTGTCATCGTAGACATTTTAGACGCTTAAAAGAGTTTATTTGTAGGTTAAATTTAACGTTCCATTCTCCTGTTCATAGGCTTCGTAGGCTATGGAATCGGTTTGGGGTAAATTTGAGGAGAATCACTAGTGTTTCAGAGTTTCAAACTTGTATTATGCTTCAAGTTTAGTAGTTTATTAATTATAGTCATTCTGCCAACATGTCACCATAGAGTTAATTTTTTTGTAGTTTTTCTAATTTTTATGTAATTCGGATTTTCCCCGTGAAATAAATAAAAAAAATAAAATAAAATAAAATAGAATAATCTAATACTCTTCAGAATATATGCATCAAAGGGTTAAAGAAATATGCCCATGGTAAGTAATTTGCCCCCTCATAGAAAACTGTAGTAAACCACATGATAATAAAGATAAGATACATATCCTATAACCGTGAACATACTAATATTCATTGGTTCATACGTCTGTTGCATTGTATATTAATAACGGACAAGTTGTAGAACAGAATTTTTACAGAATATTTTACAAGTGGAAGAATTATTAAAAGTTTGTAATTTTAATTAAAGAAAATGATTATCTACAACTATAAATATAGATATTGATGATAGGTAGCAAGGAATTCCATTTCTCGCTGTGTAAACGTGGTCCCGATCCCTCGTTTTTCCAGTTCGTAATTTCAGAAGAAAACATCAAAAGAAATTAAAGGAGAGTGCTAAAGTGCGAAAGGCTTGTACTGTTTGTTTATAAATATTGGGTTTTTACTGCTTTTAATGTCTTTCTTTTAGCAGAGCCAGCCTCGAGCCAGCTATATAGAATTAAAAGCTTCTATTCTAGAATGATTATTTTCGCAGGAATTCCATTTATTACAGTTTTCCCAATTTCAACAGTTACTCAAAATTTACAGAATGACAGAATATATAAGTTGGGACGATGCTTTAGATCCCAATGAAGCATTTTGATGTAGGCGATCGATAATTGGCTCACCTTGAAATACAAATCCTTGAATGCCTGACAGGCGGTGATGCACTCGAATACGATGTTCATTGTCCCCCTGGTTTCTCCGTTGAACAGCTTGTCCATCTTCACTGCCCTCTGGCACGCCTCTATCACCTGATTGCTGATGACCTCGAACAGTCTCGTGATCCTACTCTGGTTGTTGAGATAGGGCGAATTCATCCAGATGACCCGGCACAGCTGGATGATCCTCGGCAGGTGGTTGAGCAGATCTTTTGGCTGGTTGCAGAGGTCGAGATCGGCGCAAGACTCCTCTAGCATGCCCAGGAATTCGATGTTGGACTTTGCCTCTAGAATCGCCTGCTGGATATCTACGGTGAGGGTCTCGAGTTGGCGCAGGTACGTCGAACGCGCCTCGGCCAAGATGTCCAGCAAGCCACGAGAGGACTTGGTCTTGAGTTGCTGCATCAATCCGCGCAGGTTATCGTCTGTGTTGCGGTGCATGCGACGGGTATACACGATGAATTAGTCTTCGCCGTTTCGAGCATCACTAGATTAATTTTCTAGCTCGCGGGGATATTGCTTTTAGTCGTATATATATATATATATCTATGCATGTGTGTACGCGCGCCGCGCCTCTCTGGCGTCTTCAAAACTGCCGAGTTGGATATGAATTTGCGCGCTGCCCTCCGCACGAATAACTTACGTAAGATCAGTTTGGCTTCGGTGTTTCGCATTCCCCGGAGCTAAGAGAATTGGAGAGCTGAGTAATTGCAGAACGCGATCTAATGCAGTTTTTTTTTGTTATTTTTTAATGCTATTTTTAAGCGACATGCATTCTTATGTATCAAAATGTACAATTTATAATATAAAATGCAATTGTAGTTTTTGCTTTTTTATTGAATTTTGAAACTTGAAGAAGAAAACAATCGCAAATATATATCAAAAATAAGTCACGTAACTATAACAACTTTAAAATAATGTTAAGATTTATTTTTTCGAAAAATATCTTTCGACAGAAACGTGAAGCAAAAGTGTAAATGGGTTACTTTAGCACCAGTGCTTCAAATGATTTTCTTTCATAAAATACTTATAAAATAAACTGAAATACACTTACTACTTTCCAGCTCTATTGCTTTATTCTATGAGATTTCATACCTGCTTTTGAAAGCATTAATAAAAATAAAGGCTACAAACTCGATAAAAATTGTGCATTTTTCATTTGCACGAAAATATGAAAAAACGATTGAAAATCGTCAAAAGATTTAAGAAAGAGAGAGCGAGAACGAGAGAGAGAAAATATCGAGGCAGACAAATTTCCTAACGATATTATAGAAGTGCACGTGCGTTTGTGAGGAAGATATTGAGATAAAGAAAGATAGAGATAGAGAGCACGCGAGTCGAGAAGCTGCGCGGGGATGGGGAAAAATAAATGGCGAAAAAACGAGGCAAAGGATTCGAGATAATAAGAGCCGGAGTCGTGGAACTTAAAAGAGTCTCGGGGTGTAGGATACAGAAAAGGACGGAGCGCGGCGAGTGCAAGGGTATGGGACGTAGGTTAGGAGAGATAAAGAGAAAGAGAGAGAGAGAGAGAGACAGAGAGAGAGAGAGAGAGAGAGAGAGAGAGCCGAGGAAAAAGGGGTGTAACGGGAGGTAAAAAACGCGGGAAAGCTAATAGGAAAGAAAGAGGAGAAATGCTCGAAATGGTCAGAGATGGACGGATATGGTGAAGGTGAGGGACGGAGAAGGCGTGAGTGGCTGCGAGGAAGAAAAAGAAGCGAGCAAGACGGTGCGCGCGGACTTTGTCTCCGCCCTCTAGCCTCTTCTCTCTCTCTCTCTCTCTCTCTCTATGTTCGCGGCCGCTGTGCGCGCAATCCATCGACATTTGTCGAGCTTCTTACAGCCGTGGAAAACGGCCAGCGGATCGGACAGTATCGAAATTGCATCCGCCACGCGCAGCGCGGCGCGACATAACCCGGCCATACTGTATAGAGCATAGGAAGGGAGTTCGAACGTGGGACGAGAAAGAGAGAGAGAGAGGAGGTGGGGAGAGAGAGAAGGGAGAGGAATGGCAGGCAATAAAATCGTTAATCTGCCAATGACCGCATCTAAATTTCAAAGCTGCACGAGCGCGCGATTCGTTTCGCTGGCCTGACGCCTGTTCTCTCTATTGTCCGCGCTCCCTCCCTTTTCCGCCCATCAGCTGACTTCTTTCTGTAGTCGTCGCGGGATATATTGGTTATGCATTGCGCCACGAGACTATATGCACTCGTGTGATTGTTGCATATCGGCAGGCCAGCAGTGGCAGCACCGGTGGCAGCGGCTCTATAATTTTAGCCTTGTCACGCCAACGCAAAGACAGAATTTTACTATGGCTGTATATACACGCCAATGAGATCAGGTCGATTCGCATCGTGTCGATTTATATATATATATATATCATTTCCGTTCCGCAGCCTGTCGACCGGCCCATTCGTTCATTTTGAAAAAGAAATTGCTTTTTATACAAGCCAATCAAGCCGGCCACCGGTGCCGGCGGCGCGTGTAAAAGCGTGTCTGCGTAATATACGTGCAGGCCAGCTCCCTACCAACAATGGACTTCGCGCGACCGATGCAATAAATAAAAAGGGACTTTTTAATAACGTCTTCTTCACTTTTTCCCCCATCACATATAAGTATATAGAAAGTGTTTACGGATCCAATCCAATGAGTTGTGACGATCAAGCTATACACTCGCATAGAGTACCGTCTTTTGTCGAGTGACGGACTGTATATATATATATATATATATATAGTTGGACAGAGATGAACTGCTATAATGTATGGTTTGAATTAAAGTCAAGGCCACGCACGAGCCAGAGCACTGCAGGCACTTATAGCAGTAGCGTTACTCGTATATAAGGCTGTCGCGAGTATCGTGTGAAATTGACGTGCGGGTATACGAGTGCATGTATACGGCGAAGTCGCTGACCGAAATCAACGCATCGTGAAAGGCTATAAGTGATATGACGTCAGTTCGGTAGGAATTCATCAGCTTACTCTTTGCAAAATAGATGTGCCGATATTCGGCTGTGTAGCAGGTATATAGGTTTTCGATAATGGATCTATCGATAATAGTACCGGGCGCATACCGGGAGGCTTTTTCTCGACAGCTGCACGGAGTATAACGTTGCGCGCGCGCGCTATATAAATAATGGACTCGGTAAAACGGTTCGCTCGACCGAAATTCGTTCCCACGCGCGCGAAAAAGCTTGTTTTGAGTTCCGATTTAATCCGACGCATTATTGACTGCGGGACGTGCGAAAAATTTACTCTAAGACAATGATTCGAAGGCTCCTTATTGTTTTTTTTTGTTTTGCTTTTTAATTATCATTGCGTATATCTGAAAAGTTATCGATTCTATAGAGATGCTATAACTATCTTGGATAGACCTATTGTGAATATTTTAATTTTTTATACTTCACAAGGCGCTATTTATTCTCAATACTTATCTATTTAAATTAACTTTCTGTAATGCATGTACTTGCAATGTATAAGATGATTTTATGCGCTTTGTTGTGAAACGTATACCATCGATAAAATCCCAGAATAATAGTATAACGTTTATTATGAATCATTAATCATTCAATGATAACTAGACTAAAAGCTGATAGTGTATTTGTAATAGGTAAAATGTGCGTATCTTACTGCCATAAGTTTCCAATATTAAGTTTAGTAACAATGGTGGATCATCGATCATTCGTTGCTCAATTAAGTAAATACAAACTCTCATCTTTATTGTCGTTCAGAGAAAAACGTATTTACTAATCTACTTTGATCATACGCAGAAAAGGTCAGGAAAGTGAGTATAAACGAGTTATAAATACATATAATCCCTTGTCCCAGATCGCAATGTGTCTCCATACAAGCGACATCATGTTAAATGTTTGTTTAGTGCGAGTAATGATAAATGCACATGAGCTAGTGAAAAAAAAATTTCTTCGAAAGGCATTATTTGTACTTGCTGGGTTGTATTATTATTGGTTTTGACGGTTACTGTTGTTAAAATAAAGAGAAACCATCAATAAGTATATAAAACACATTATTTATAATGAGCGGTTACATAAAAAGAAATAAAAATGTGAAGGGCTCAAAATAAATCTATGCAGCAGTATTTTTTAACAACCACGCGGTACCGTATTCACTTATCAAGACCTGTAGGTTATATGACATATAAATTTAGCATATGTTTTTAGTGTTTCTGTTTTGTTTCGAAATTAGTGCGAATAATAGAGTTATTTGTTATATTATTGAATTGATTATATGATACATATTTTGAATGCTCCACCACGTATAAATGCACGTTATTTACATCACGATCTTGTCGAATCAAATAACAAAAGCAAAATAGAGATTTGCAATTGAATAAATTACATCTTGCACGCGATTCCTGCATCTATTAGATCAACTCGAGTCGAGAGAATTTAAGCTTTACACACAAATGCAGCTCTTTTTCCAATTATAAAACAATGATTTTTTGTCTGCGGTCGATGTATTATACTATATATCTCAGTTATGCTACTGCACTGATATATCAAGTTTGTATAATACTTTATCGGCACCTAGGAAAGGAAAACAAAGTGAAAGCGATAATTTGAACTATGCGTTGGGAAATTCGAAATATCGCGTGATACATGATTTGTACCATGAACTAATGCGTATATAAGAGCTCGCACACAATGCAGTTGAGTATATCGTGCGCACGACTCGGGCTACATCCGGAATTTTCTCTTAATATTTTGATTTCAATACCTGTTTATTTTCATAAAGTCTGCTCGATTCGAGTGTGCATATATATATCTCCGAGCGCGGGGGGTTCTCTCGCATAAAATTTGTAAATTTATACTGGGAAGAAAAGTGCGCTTCTCCTCCCTCTCTTCTCCACTATATCTCGCATCGCCTCGAGTATCTGGATAAAATCTACCTCGTCCTCTCTCTCTCTCTCTCAACTCGCTGTTAGATACTGGAGCGCGTCTCTCGCCGAAATTTTCATTTTGTCCCTCGCGCCTTATAATACCGCTCACGGCGCACGCGGGGAGCGAATCGACTTCGCGGAAAAGCCTTTTCCCTCGGCTCTCTCACTCTCTCACTCTCACTCTCTCTGAATGTCGAATGCGCGACGACATCCACGTCATATAGCGAGAGCTCTGCTGGCGCGCATGCCGTCAATCTATATAGCGGCTCGGCAGCGGCGTCAATCGACGGGCAAATTTATCGGATGAAGATAAAGCCACTCGGCCGCGAAATGGACTGACAAGCGATTCCCATTCTCTCTTTCTTGCTTCCCACCCCTACCCCCTCTATATAGCCGTATACGCCCGTATCCCAGGTCTCTGTCTCTCTCTCTCTCCCCCGCTGCCTATATAAATTTCATCGGCGCGAGGAATTGCTGTGCCGTGTTATAACCGACTGCGCGTTCTTCGTTGCCTTTGCATCTCCCTTGGCTTCGGTCCCCTTGCAAGACCGATCGAATAATACCGCGAGGATAATCCACCACTGACAACGAGATATACTCGATTCTCCGTTTTGCTTCGTCTTTCGTATTTCCCTCTCGCCTCGTCCCTGTGTCCGACTTTTCTTTTTTTTCTCTCTCTCTCTCTCTCTCTCCCTCTAATTTACTTTTTACCTCGTAGCTTTCCTTTTTGTTATCTCCTATCGCTTCGAAATTTCGCGAAGAGGATAATCCGCGGAATGAGGCCGGAAGGAATTTAAGAAATCTAGGGATTCGACAATTTGATGGACTCAATAAAAATCCCTGTATACTTGTCGATCGTTTCTTACGACTTATTGGGCATAATTTGATTTTCTTCGCCAAAGGTTTGTCTTTTCCCAAGGTGTTTCATTTTCTACTCTGATTGGAGATTAGTAAAGAATATGTTAATACGATTGGATTCCTTCCAAGAATGTTTGAGTATACCAATTTCAAATTTCTTAGAGATGTAGAAAACATACATTTTGATTATAGTAATACCTCACTTTTAGATATTTATAGATATTCATCATCTCATATATATATTTTTATTCTGATGTTTGAAAATTGCATGATATCCGTGAATTCTATGTGAACAATGGCGTAGAATACGTATCAATCATGTTCCCGATCCTAAGCGCTCCGCACTGCAGTTCAAGTTGAAATTACGTATCTCCGTATTAAATCCAACTGATCTAAGTTTGATTCGACGCTATACCTATCTAATAAAGTTCCATCTCAAAATAACTAACTGCGCAGGGAATCCCGCGGACTTGGGATTATAGAAAGCAGTAAAGTAAAAGAAAACCAAGGTGTATAAACCAAAGGCGAACAGACCAAATAATGTATGTTTACGAAAGTTATTAAGATCACTTTATACTTGAAGGAGTATTTAAAATTTCTTCAAACTTCAAACGTCTAATTTGAAAATCTCATTGCCATTAAAAACTTAACAAATAGATCGAAGGATTGAAAGTTTCGTTGAAAAGGATAGACGGGAATAATTCAGTAAATAACTAATAAAAATTTAGTTGTTACGAGTAAAATGAATAAAAGAGCATAGTTCTGCTTACTTCCAAGAAGAAATCTCGTAAAAAGGTATAAAAAAAAAAGTATATATATATTATTCAACGATAAGGAATGAGATGCTTCAAGTTTCAATAGATGTACAGTAGGGTGAAAGTGAAATAACAATAAAGGGAGTAGCGCAGCGTATAAGCGGCAGGTTGTAAAAGCGAGTATTATATAAGGATAGCAAGTGTAGCCCGGGCCGGCGCGCGGCGGAAGAATCCCATAGAATAGGAAAGGTATATAAATAGCATTTGTAGAGCGACTTACAGCGGTAGAGCCAGAAGTCGTACTCGTCCTTAAAGCAGAGCAGTACCCCGGCGTTGCTCTGATCCTCGTCTCCGAGGACAATCCTGATTTGCCTCGTCCAGTGGACGGCGATCCCTTCAAGCCGCTTTACCAACTCCTTATCGGTGCTCGCCTTCGCGGCGGTCAGTTCGGTAGTCTCCCTAGGCTGATATATTACGGTTAAGCCCAGCATTTTATACCTCAGGTCGGTCAGGTTGCACAGAAAGCTCTGTACATTCGAGCAGAAATCCTCCTTCACGCATGTTTACTTGTTCAGGAACTTATATACTTGTGCGCGGCTTCTTTATTTTATACAGATTTTTTTTTACCCTCGCACATATATATATATATATATATATTGGGACACCCATAACTCTTGAAATCGAAATTATATTTGGCTAATGCCAGCTCTTTATGTATTTTAATGTACACATCTGCGTACGCGTATAAATGTGTACACGAGTGTATGGCGCACGCTCGTAAAACGGAGGGGTGGATACGAAAAAAGATTTATTGTGAATACTTTTGGGCTTTTGAAACTCCTCGTGTGTTATCTATAGGGTACTTATAAAGTTACTTTCCGGTTCCGAGATGTAAATAATTTCAAGGACTATGGATAAAAGTGAAATATATTGCTTTATGAAATTAGTTCAGAATCTTCTCTGACTCTGCGAGTCAAGAATTTATGACCTAATAATTAAGGGAAGCATCTGCTTTTTCGTGCACTTTGGGTTTTGAATTATTGAAAAGTTAATTGACAAGTTATGTATGAAAATACAAAAATCGATTTGATTGAAATTAAACATTTGTAATTATAATTCAGCTGTAAAGGAAAACGAGTTAAAACAAAGTTAATATTATGTAAAGAGTATTTTCACTTTATCTTTGGTCAAGCTTTTGTTAGTATATAACAATTCAAAAAATGAAATTATACTCAAGGGATACTTTTTGTTGAATTTTGTTTTATTTCTTTTTTGAAAAACACGAATGCAGCAAAATCACGGATGTACTTTTAATAAAAGTTTAACCTGCGTTTTAACTATCTTTGTTATCATTGAAATATAAATCATGTTTTTATCGCGCTATATTTAGCTGATATCGCTTTTATCATTTATTTTTGCTTCCATTCATACGTTATTGAAATAACCGCTGTTGAAAACTAAAAAATTCACGTGCTTTAAAGTCATTTAAATTTTAGAAGCAACAATTTGAAGAACTGGTAAATAAGCCAAACAAACTCATTACTAAATCTGAGATGATGAATTTGCAATGCAAATCAGTTTTAATACATCATTCAAATTTCAGTCAAAAGCAGCGAGTATTAACATTGAAAAACGGTGTTGCAGGCATTTAAAAAAAAATTAAATTTGCAGAATGCATTTGAGCACAACTTGAAATGAGTTATAATTTGCGGCGATCAATCAAGTTGCAAGCTCGCGGACAGCGCAAACTTAAAACGCGAATGTGCTTAAGCGAAAATTATGGTAATATTAATCTTGTCGGTGATCCACGGTCGAAAGTCCTCGGGGTGTACCTTCGCATCGGCGTCGGCGGTACTGTAGACGCCCGTGTATATATACAGATATATATATATATATATAGCTGCACAAGCGAGTACACCCAAAAAGTAACCAGTTACAAATTCGTTTGGTAATATCATCAAGTTAGATTGCCTCGACTGTAACGAAAGCTCGAAAGCGTGCTCAATCGTTGTTATCGTGATTATGTATATAGCGCGCAAGCCCCGGGAGCTGCAAAAACGATACACGGGCTACGAGCGGCGGCGGACTCCCCGGCTCACCGACACTAACTGCTTGATAATCTGCTCTGAGCTTTTACCAACGCGAGAAATAGCCATTTCATTCTGTCGCTCTTTCTCTCTCTCTCTCTCTCTCTCTCTCTCTCTCTCTCTCTCTCTCTTTCTCTCTCTCTTTTCACGCTTTTTATACAAACTTGCCATTGCACAACAACTTCCTGTATGCGGATGTTAGATTTCCTATTAAAATCATTAAAATTGATTTCGCGCGGATCACGAACGAGTCTATGGGCATTTTTAAACTTTTCAGATGCAGTATAGCTATTGGAAGCTTACATTTTAATATTTAATTGACAATATCTATATAAATATTCAAATGACCGCAATAATATTTGAACAAATTAATTAATTGTTCAAATATTAGAATGGAAAGGAAATTTTACTTTACAAAAACGCGTAAAATATTTTTATCTATAAAAATGAGTAAAGATTTTTGGTCTTTTCCTACTAATGCATCATTTTTAAACCTTGATATATAATCCTAAATTTGACGTTTATCTAATGAAAATACATTGTAGTTGCGGTTCTCAAATATTTTGTACAGGCTTTGTTCATTATTTAGTTTTCGTACCAAAATTTATCATCAATTCACTAATCAAGTTATCATTTGTGATTTAATTGATTTACTGCTCCTGTGTTTGAGGTAAATACATTATTGAACTTAGTGCATGATGGTTCGCGCATGGAAATACAATGAAACGAAAATTGTATATGGAAAATTTAATGGTAAATTATTTGTTTATGTATTTGCTATTAAAATTTTTATTTATCCTGTACAAATTTTTTTGAAAAATATACCAAATAAAAGTGATAATCCAATATTTAATCATTAGTAGGCGCTATTCATTTTTGAAAATACATAATATAACTGGTTTTTGAAAAATCAGAAATCGAGTTCAATATTTTCCTAAGAACGACCACATGTTTTATAAATTCAATTAAATATTTAGTATCTTAAAAATTGTCGATTTGATAAAAATAAAAGTAATTTCTATCTTACATAGTATTTGTACTATTTAGTAAATAAAAACTTTTTTTTCAATTATTTTTGGAGGTATGAGTGTCCCATTTAAAATAAATTAAAAGGATACTGTCAGGCCAAGTATTGACTTTGAGGAAAATCGGTGATAGTAGATTGTTGACGATTGTTAAAATGGACACCTCAACATTATCATTGATAGTCCCAAAGAAAATCTTAGATTCGAAGTCAACTGGGTCAAAGATTTCGAAAGGTTTCCGCACAAAGTAAGTTAATTCATCTATAGGCTCTTCCGGAAAGGATAATTGAGCCGTAAGAACGTCATCCTTAAAAAATAATGTGAGGCATGGTATCGAGGAGTTTTTGATAAATTCTTGAATATTATTTAGACATTCTACATTCCAGGCACTGTCAAGTAACCCACTCAATGTGGTGAACTCTTTTATGGTATCAATCTACAAAAAACAATATATTTGTTAATTTAAAGTAATATTTACAGGTATTTTTTTTAACAAGAAACGTGATTAAAAATATAAATATAAAGTAAAATAATAACTGTTAGATACGTGTAGTAATAAAAAATAGAGAAGAAAATATTATGAAGGATCTTGTATAAATAATATTTTAACTACAGAGAGCTATATGATGAAAAACGAAAAAAAAACATTATTTATATATGCGAGTATAGCCATGTTTTATGCTGTGTTATAGCAACATAAAATTGAATGAATAATTTAGAAGATCCAATTTAATTTTCTATTTTTGTAAAGTTCCATTATAATCGATATTCATTATAATATCGAAATATTTTTCGTAACGATGTACACAATATTTGACAAGAGCAAAAAAACCGCATTGATATTAATTCGATTAATATTAACAAGGCTGCCCGTGTGTATTCCCGGTATTATCGGAAAACTGAACAAAAGCGCGAAAGCTATGTACAACATATTCAGTCCGCGCAATAAGTAAGAAAAAGAAAGTCTTAAAATATGAAAATGTTATTTCCAGGTCTGTTATTTCATCAAAGCATAGCGACGGGTCGCGGACACAATGAGGACAGCAGCGGCGGCCGCACATTCAAACTCACTAATTTGTCGAGTTCATCGTCTGCGTACGTGGTTCTCGATACGTCGCTGAATTCGTCGTCCTCGCGGTGTCGGCTGCCTGCAATTAAAAGTTCATCGAGATATTTCATTTATCCCCCGTATGACCGGTGCACGGCTGTGGAGTCGCGATTTCTCGCTCGCTCTAGCGAATGGCTATACGCTGGGAGGGTAGATTTTTTTCCCGGTTCTCCCACTCTGCCCCTTCCCTCTCCTCCCCCCCCCTCTCTCCCTCTC